>APFE030107819.1:53803-80942 GCA_000404065.3 Pinus taeda | reverse complement strand
TTTTTCATATGGGTTCAGGAGCCATTTCATGGGCTTCTAAGAAGCAGTCCATTGTAGCATTGTCTACAGCAGAGGCGGAATATGTGGCAGCTACAGCAACAGTATGTCAAGCAGTTTGGATGAGAAGGATGTTGAGGAGCTTAGGCCAAGAGCAGGCAAAAGCGACAGTGATTTTTTGTGACAATAGCTTAGCTATTGCATTGTCAAAGAATTCAGTGTTTCATAAGAGAACGAAACATATTGATACAAGGTTTCACTACATCAAAGAATTGGTGAACAATGGAGAAATTGTCCTAGAATATTGCAGGACTCAAGAACAGGTTGTAGATATCTTGACAAAGCCATTAGATCAGAAAAACTTTGAATTTTTGAGGAAGTGTCTGGGTATGACCGAATGACCAGCAGTTGAAATTAAATGGGAGTGTTGAAAATGTAATTTCAATGCAGCACACAGCCGTACCATCCCCCGAAACCACAGTTGCAAAACCACAAACCGTCGGTAACTTTATCGGACCGCTTTTGCGTGAAGGCAATTTTCGTAAACAAGAGTCCGATACAATATAGTGTTGACGCGTGGCTCTCCCCATACGTCATCATCTCTGACATATTGGGATGTAAAGTTCAACATAAAAGTGGGTTCTGATATTCTCCTCCGCGGTCTGATGTGCTCCAGCATTATTCACTGTTGATTGTTCAAAGCTGCATACAAGGCTGCAATAAATGTTATGTGGAGTAAAGTTCGGTTAAAAAGGGCTTCTGATATTCACCTCAGTCGTTCGATTCCAGGAGGGCAAATCAATGGTTGACGGGCATCACAAACCTGCATCAAATAAAGCTTAGCCTGGAGTAAAATCAAGTTTTATTTTTGACCATACCTTCATTAAATATTTGTCATATGCGTAGGTGGATTTTAAAATTTTTCTTTTACGGCATGTATGGGCTTGAGTTAAATAAAGGTATGGGTAATGACATATAGTTTAATTTTATTACTTTTTAATTATTCAGGGGCTTGGCGTAAGTTTTTTTTGTACTGAACAAGTAAAAACATGTTGTTGCTGGTCAATTTGTGTAAGTGAAAAAAAAGAACGCACAACAGTGCAGGAGCGAAGAAGTGAAGAAGTGAATGAAGAAAACCAGGGGGAAGCTTGTATCAGAAACCATGAATTGTTTCACACAGCAGTGAAAAGGGAACAATAAGTTTTGTAAATGTAAAACCATTTTTATAGCAGTAAATGTGAATGTAGATTTTACACAGCAGTGTAAAAATCAATTGTAAGAGGGCAGAGTAATTTTGTTTTTTTTGGGTGAAAAGTTTTGGTGAATCTCTCTGAGTGAAAAAGGATGAATATGTATGAGTGATTTTTATTTTAATGAATAGAAATCTTTTATGGTGGTGCAATACTCTGTTCTCAGTAAAAATTTTTAAAGCTTCCCTGTGCAAAAAGATCCTGGAGTAAAGGAAACAGAGCATTGTCTCTGTGTCCTTGAATTGTTTGTTTTTGTGATTTTGCTAGAAAAATTCCCAACAAACAACGCGCAAACCTTTTCTATAAAGAAACTTGAAGTCTTTCTTTAGAATACATTGAGTTTGGGGCTAAATGGGTTGCAAAAGGGAAAGTGAGGGACACTGAATGCTACCATGCAAAAAAATTTAAAAATAAAGGTCATAGCCTAATCCCTTGCATCAACACGCTGCTTAATTTGTCAATTAGATACAAATTTTATAAACATGAACTAAAAGTCTCATTAATACTATTTTTAAAAACAAATCCATCTAATTTTATGGGCCGGCGTTATGATTAGCCTTCATTTAGCTAAGCTTTATGGAATTGAAAAAACAAATCCATCTAATTTTATGGGCCGGTGTTATGATTAGCCTTCATTTAGCTAAGCTTTATGGAATTGTTTTAAAAACAAGACTAGCAACCTAGGTAAACATGATAAAGATGAGGATCGATTTAGCAACAATCATTAAACATGAAACGTGATAAAGGTTTCATGTTTGAAAGTGACTCGAATGTGTACCGAGTGAAGCTCGTGAATGGATTTTGCTCCGCAAACAATAGCACGCCCTTTAAGTTTCATGTTTGAAAGTGACTTGAATATGTACCGAGTCAAGCTCGTGCATAGATATTTCACTCACTCTTATTCCAATTATTATTATTATTCGTGCGTAGATATTCGTGTTACTTCTGCCATTCGGATCAGGAAACTTCAACTTTATTTCAATTGTTCTTATTGACTGGTAGTTAGATGTTGTTCACCAAGCTATAAATTCGAATCCAATTACTACTGTACATAGATTCAAGCTCGTGCATAGATTTTCGGTCACTCTTCCCCTTCCGATCACGGAAACTTCAATTAATGTTATTAACAACTCGTCGTTACATATGGTCTTCTCCTCGGTCAATCGATATACCGTCGGCGACATGCCCTGAATCCGTTAGGTTTGAATGTCAAGCACGCGAGAATCTAATTTACGACTTTAACGATTATATTATATACTGAAATATTAAAACAAATTGGAATAGAGTTACGTTTGAAAAATTAGTACGCAATGGAATGAAACTTGATCTGTAAGACTATAAATAAGGCTCGCCAGGTTCGGCAAAATAGGTATCTATCCACTCCTTAGCGTCTATAGAAGAGCAAGGACTAATTCCATCTTTCTCCATTTCTATTTCTCTTCCCAATCAAAACCATGGCGTCTAACGGACAGCTTAATGCAGGCACTGGCTGTGTTGGTGATCTGACCAATGTTGGAGATCGACGGTAATCAGAACATTGGAAAAAAATCTGCTAACCTTTTAGTTTTTTGTTCTTTCAGTTTGGTAATATTAATTTTCTGAAACTATGTGAATTGAATGGTGCATGCAGATTGCAGGGGAAGGTTGCAATAGTAACGGGCGGGGCAGCGGGCATAGGAGAAGCCATTGTTCAGTTGTTCATTAAGCATGGAGCCAAAGTCGTAATCGCCGACGTTGCGGAGAAAGCTGGCAGAAAGCTTGAGCAATCCCTTTCACCCGCTGTGGCAACTTACGTGCACTGCGATGTGAGCAAAGAAGAAGATGTAAGCGCAGCAGTGGATGTGGCCATCGAAAAGTATGGTCAACTGGACATTATGTATAACAACGCTGGAACTAATGACAGCTTTTTGGTGAAGAGCGTAGAAGAGTATGATATGGAGCAATTCGATCGAGTGATAAATGTAAACGTGAAAGGAGTGATGCATGGCATTAAGCACGCCGCCCGCGTGATGATCCCGCGGAAGAAGGGGTGCATCATCTCTACAACCAGCGTGGCTGGGATTCTGGGCGGAGCTGCTCCTTACTCCTACACAGCATCGAAGCATGCAATCCTTGGATTGACTAAAAATGGCGCAGCTGAGCTTGGAAAATACGGTATCAGAGTGAACACTGTTTCCCCTTATGGCGTGGCCACGGCTCTTGCAGTCCAGTACTTCAAACAAGGGGACGCCTCCTCAATTTCTGAAAAGGATAAGGCTGCCATGGAGGGGTTCTGCGACAGTATTGCAAATTTACAAGGACACACTCTTAAAGCAGAGGATATTGCGGAGGCGGGTCTGTACCTGGCCGGCGATGAGTCTAAATAT
The DNA here is from genome assembly GCA_000404065.3 of Pinus taeda. NCBI lineage: Eukaryota > Viridiplantae > Streptophyta > Pinopsida > Pinales > Pinaceae > Pinus > Pinus taeda. The sequence continues at coordinate 77,329 of APFE030107819.1, read as the reverse complement.
GTTAGTGGGCATAACCTTGTCGTTGATGGCGGATTTACAGTTGTGAATCACTCGTGGGGACTCTACCGATAATTATATATTCATGTGCTACTTTTCTGAATGCAAGGATAGAGTAGTGAGCTGTAATCGTATAATAATGTCAGCGTTTGGTTTTCTTTTCTATATGCCAATCAGTATATCAGTATATGCCAGTTGCAAATAAATGTAAGCCATTTTCCTCCGCCTAGTGCTTCCATCCATGTACCTAATTTTTTTTCGTTGTATGTGTGAGTATGGTGTATGACACCCTTCCAAAGGACTGAGGATCGCCATCCTAATCAATTTTAAGTAAGTTTTTTACAGTGTTTATAAGTAAAAAATTAAATGTAATAAAAATAATAAAATTCAATTTGTTAGATTGTAATTTTGTTTTACAATTTTTAATTTAAGTTAGAAATTATGTTTGAGGGAATAATCACGTAAATAGTTATAATTTATATTGGTCAAAGTCAAATTAATAGTGGTGATAGGAAAATTATCTTATAGTTTTGTTTTCGCAATAATTAATAAATTGAGATGTGAAGTGGATAAATAAATTGTTTGCTCATGAAAAAGAACTTTCATAAATTTTGGTGGGTAGTAACCACTAGTAATTCTACACATTTACACTTTTACTCCTACATAAGTGGTGAGGAAAACATAAATAATGCAAATATATTAATTTACATAATATTCTTATCATTTTCTATGGGAGGACTTGCTTAAATAATGGTGAGAAGTAATTGATGGTAAATATATAATTCGGCTAAACATGAGATATTTTTAAGGATTTTATTTTTGGATGTCTTTCTCGAAATCATAATAAAAAATGACTACACAAATATTATTAAATATAATTAATTCTCTCTCACTTTACGATGGATATTATTAATTCTGTTATAATACCATGATCATGGATATTAGTAATTTTGTAAGTAGATTTTCTTATAATACTATAGGCCAATACCATGGCATATCAATACCACAGGGTCAAAAACCATAACTCATTTCACAAAAAGAAATTAACATGTAAAATATAACATAAAATGTATAATGTAAAAAATTGTAATGTATAGAGCTACCAATTTAATCAAAAGGAATTGGTTTGTCTATAATGTAAAGTTAACATACTATTGCTTCTTTAATAGGTTATTTCTTTGTATATTATTATTGGTATAATAATCAACAATATTGATTGTTATTATTCCAATATATTATAATAATAATCATCTTCATTATAAGTATTGGACCTTACATATGTTATTCATTGAACAAAGTGAAAACTCCTGATAATATGGATGGAAGGGGGAGAGGGAAAGATAGTGAGAGTGAGAGAGAGAGAGAGAGAGAGAGGGGGGGGGGGGTGAAAGAGTTGGAGGTGAAGAGACAAGGGAAGTGGTAAGAGAGAGAGAGAGGGGAATGGTAGGGGGGGGGGGGGAGAGGGAAGAAAAAGAGAGAGAAGGGGAGAGAGGGATAGAGAGAGATTAAGTTGGTGGAAGAGAGAGATGGAGTTGGAGGGGGAGAGTGAAGGTGGGAAAAGCAATGATATAGAGAGATAGAGGTCGAGAGAAAAAGAGGGAGGGAGTTGCAAGGGAGAGATGGATAGCGAGTGAGGAAGAGAGGAGAGGAGGGAAGAGAGAGAGAGATAGAGAGAGAGAAGGAAAGGAGAGAGAGAGAGAGATAGAGAGAGAAGTGGAATAGAGAGATAGGGAGGTTCTAGTACTTTATCAATTCTCTAGGCTGAGAAAGGAATCCTAGAGGTAACCACAAACCACTTCTAGGTTAGAATATAACCCTTCTCACTTGGAGAGGGCTCTCTCACTTAAATCAATCAACAAATAGGATACTAGGCTAGGTAATAAGCTCAACAAAATTTGATTTTCAATGTTTCATTGATGAGGAAAGGGGCAAATCCATTAGCCATGGAGTCATCTAAAAATCAGATTTTGTATAGTGGAATGATGGAAAGAGAGGATTCCTTCATAAGGGCAAGGTAAGTACCTCTTGTGGTGAATTTTATATCGAATTACTAAAGGAGGTGAAAGTAGAAAAAGGTGTAAAACTAACACATTAGCCCATTAAATCATGGATGAATTCGAAAGTGTTGTTTTAGCTGAAAACATTGATAACTTAGAAACCTAAAACAGAGCATTCATTTAAGATGAATTCTGAATTAATCATCTTCTTTTCTAAGAAATATGATGTACATAAAATAGATGTAGACACATAAATAAACTTACAAGACTAAAAGAGCACAAAACCACCAAATTTCTGACTGATGAATCCTTGCAATTTTCTCCTCTACATTTCATTCACCTACTGGAAAAAGTCTTCAAAAGTATAGTACACAAAGTCTTATCCTTTAATCCCAAGCAACAACCTACTTAAAATGATTTTTGATATATTTATAAACCAACAAATATTCAATCTCCTATCCTGGGTGGTTGAATTCATTGACCAAAACCAATTTTCAACCAAATACATTCGAAAGCTAATGCATATACTAAAAAATAGGAATATTTTTTCTAATGCCCAATACAAGCCTAAAACATCATTAACTTGAAATATTTTCTAGTAATCATTAAACACACCCTCTAAGATTTTTTTTCCAATTATTTACATAAATTAAACCACTACTAGAGATAAAAAATTAAAAATTTGAACTCGAAATAGTTGACTATTCAGATTCACAACGTATTAGCAAAACTCACAGTGCATTGGGAATTTAAAGCACCATCCTCTGATTATTATCCTCTCTAAGCTCACATGTTGTCCATTTGAAATGACACCCAAACCGTTGTAAGGACGCCTCAAAAGCTTTGGTCACGATCATTGCATGATTTCTTTGATGAAGACACTATTATCGAACTAAGGTGGTCAACTAACTCCGACTTAAGATGGGACTAAACCACTCACACTAAATAAAGACTTGTGACATGACTTTAGTACCTTTTTACAAGTGACCAAAGACCTTTCATGAATTCCCTTTGTAGTGAGAAACATAATTTTAGACATTTGCCTCTTAATCAAAATGACAAGCCTTACATAATACCTAGTTTAAACCTAGACCTTTTAAAAAATAATAATCAGTTGATTCATGACTAATATTTACATTTTTGACCTTAGATACATTATAAGAGTAAAAAAACTCAGATTCCTAGATATAAGATACTAACATCAGGTATAAAGATGGAGGGGGAGAGAAGGGGAGAGATAGTGATAGATTTGGAGTAGAGAGAGAGAGAGAATGATGGGGGAAGAGATGGAGGGGGGTGGTAGAGAATGGAGAAAGAGGAAGGAAGAGAGAGAGGATTTGTTAGATAGAAAACGAGAAGGAGAGAGAGAGATATGGAGTTGGAGGGGGAGAGAGAGGGATGGAAGAGCAATGACATAAAGAGATAGAGGTGGAGAGAGAGAGTGAGTGACAAGGGAGAGATGGAGAGAGAGTGAGGGAGAGAGGAGAGGAGGGGAGAGAGAGAAAATGAGATGAGAGTGAAGGAGAGAAAGAGAGAGACACACACAAATATGGATGGTGGAGAGAGTGAGAGAGAGAGGAGAAAGGGAGGGAGATAATGACAGAGTTGGAGGGTAAGTAGAGAGTAATGGGGGGAGAGATAGAGGGAGGTGGGAGAGAAAGGGAGAGAGAGTAATTGAGAGGGAAAAGGAGACATGGAAAGAGATAGAGAGAGATGAGTATGGGAATAAGAAAGACATAGAGAGAGAAAGGTAGAGAGGGAGAGAGAGGGAATGAAAAGCGAGAGTTGGAGAGAGAGCGTGAGGGAGAGGACAGTGGGAATGAAGAGAGAAAGGAGAGAGAGAGGGAGAGAAGGTGAAGAGAGAGAGAGAGAGAGATACGGGGAAGAGATAAAGGGAGAGGGAGAGGGAGAGAGACAGGGACATATAAATATGCAGAGAGTGTGTGTATATTTAGGGGGTAAGATAGAGAGACCAAGAAGAAGAGATGAAGGGAGAAAGAAATATAGAGGAAGGGGGGTGGGAGGAAATAAGACAGAGACAGAGAAAGGGAGGGAGGGTGAGATAGATAAATATGGAGAGAGAGTGTGTATGTTTGGGGGGGTGAGATAGAAAGACAAAGAAGGAGAGATGGAGGGAGATATCTTTATAGATAGTAAGGGGAGAGAGATGGAATACGAGCTAGAGAGGGAGGGAGCAATGAAGAGAGAGAGAGAGAGGGAGGGAGAAAGAAAGAGAGGGAGCAACGAAAAGAGAGAGAGAGGGAGGGAGAAACAAAGAGATAGAGAGAGAGGGAGGGAACAATGGAGAGAGAGAGAGGGGGGAGGGGGAGATAGAGAAGGAGAGAGGGAAAAAGAAATAAATACATAGAGATAAATATAGATATTAGAAAGTATTATATAATATTGAAAATTATTAAACATAGAGGAAGAGGAAGCAAGGATTTTAGAATGTTGTTGACGCTGCGATAAACACCCTCCAAAATTTAATCTACACATGAATTTGAAAGCCTACCAATGATCTAACGATCTATTTTCCTCATGATTAATGAATTTTATGCTAAGTGTTTAAGTCTTCTTCTCAGTTTTTCAGTGTCGAAGTCACTTGCATACACATGTTCAGTTTGTAACAAGTTTGTGATTGTATTATTTTATGCAAGAATGAATAGACATAACATAGTCCATCAAGGTAGTGTTTCTACAATTTTCAACCTATGACAACAATGAGTGTGCACTTTTAACTGATAATCTCTCACTTTTGGTTGTGATTGTACTTTGGTCTCTTTCAGCTATTTTCACTTTAGTAAGTGTTTCTTTCATGTTATCCTCGCTCTGGCATGTGTCAATTTTAATGTCGTTTTCATTTTGCAATTATCATCGCAAATGTTGTCTTTTGGCATGAAAAGCATCAAACATTGCAAAAATATAGTTTTGGCCTATTTTGATGGGTAGCCTTGGTGTCAATGAGTTATTATTATCATATAGACATGTTTCTCACTCAATCCCAAAATTTCAGGCATTACTGTACAAGTGTCGCCGCAAATTGTACTTTTTATGTCGCACTTGGGGCAAGTCGTCGCAATGTCATCGCATTGAGTGAAGTATGTTGTTAATGTGTTCTACGTTATTAACGTTCAGTTGTAAACTATTCTAAGTGTGTGATCATGCTAAGGTCTTGTCCTTATTCAGTTTGGTCTTATTGATCCCACACTTAGCCAAACCTGTAAAAGTTCCTACCCTAGTAACTTGGTCTCACTTAGCCTTCTAGAAATGTGCATTGCACAGTCTCAGTCCTTAAGCTTCAATAAAGAACTAGTTTGGTTATCAAATATTCTTACTATGCTTAGACTGGTTTGGAAATCACCTAGTAAGTTAAGATGTGATAATCAAAGTGCAATTCAACTTGCATATAATCTAATGTATCACTCGAAAAATAAACACATTTATCTTAGTACTCATTACATTCTAGATCTCATTGCCAATGGTGTTATATCTCTAGAGTATTCTCCCAAGGACCAACAAGAAGTAGATATCTTCACCATATCCATGATGGAGGAAACCTTTGTTGGACTTTGAAAGTTGATAGGAATGTAAGAAGTTGTTATCGAGGGGGAGTGTTGAAGTAATGTCATCTTTCTCCATAAGCATATCTTATCCCTAATCATCATTAAGGGGGAGAGTTGGAATGTGCCACATTGGAAGGAAAGAATATCTGGTGTTATGGTGAAAGAATGTGTAATCTTATGTAAAATTCTTGTTCCACATTCATCACAAAGTATCGTTGTCATTTATAATTTAAAGAGGTGAAATTATATTTACGCCACATGTATTATTGGGATGCAATTCCTCCATATCCATTGGTATATAATAGAGGTAAGAGAGACCCATGAAAGACATGAACATAGGAAAAAGTATATATTTGTAAAGGGAAAATGATATGTGGAGGTTCTCTCAAGTGTAATACTAGATATTTCTAAATAATAACAAAGGCACTATTTTTGTATGGATGTTTCCCGTTATTGGGGTTTTACTCTACTTTCTCTTGTCTCTTTCCTACTTTCGTTAAATATTGTTTTTATATGGATAGGAGGATACTCTAAAAAGGTTATTTATCTATTATAATTGTATTTTTATTCATATTTATAAATATTGTAAAGTGGTTGACATCAACTATCAATGATATCACCTACCTAAAGGAATAAGGGAAGAAGTGATCCCATAGTGGCAAAATGACTTCTAGATTACTAATTTGTAAGGGAATTATAAAATAAAATCGTTGCATAATGAAATTGGCATCCGTTTGAGGAGGTTCATACCATTTCCCCATCCTTATAGAAGTAGCTCTCTCTTCAAATAAGCCTCCTAGCCATTTTAAGATGAACTCCAGAGAGTTGGAGGACCTTTCTCTTTTGTAAGAAAATATATATAATTTAAATGTATTCACATAGCCTAGACCAAAAGGAATAATAGGGACAAAAAATACTTAGAGTACATTAAAACTCAATTGCAATAAAATATAAATAATAATGGAGTGAGTTTTATATCATATTAATATAATCGCCTTCTCAAATCACTATAAGAGTGACAAAAAAATATAATTCTAGTTTCATAACAAGAATGTATAATTGCAAGCACAACTATCTTTCTCAAGGAAGGGGATGAAAGTACAAGAGTATTCCACCTGTATGCAAATAATAGGAAATTTGTTAACATAATATGGGTTTTATATTGAATACATAATTATAATCCCTCCTCATTTTAGCAATTAGAGAGAAGGAATTTCTCACTTCAAGAAGTGATTCAAAGAATACCCAAGGACTCCTATTCATGCCATTCTCCAAGTGGCCTCCTACTTTCCTTGCTTTATTTATCAATATGGGAACTCCTAATTAATTTCATAGGTCACACTAAAAGAGCTACAAGAAGTTTTGCATAATTTCAAAAGACATAAAATTCTAAGGCTAGATAGATTCCGAATAAAATTTTATACTCAATTCTCTAAAGTTTTGGTGTCTAATATCTTGAAAGTGGTTGAATACTCTATAACTTGATGATACATTATTGGTACTTTCAATGCAACTTTTATTGCTTACATCTGGAAGTGAGAAAACCCCTCTACTTTTGAACAATACATGCATATCTCTCTCTAAAAATCAATTTACAAAAATCATTTCTATGATCACTACCTCTCAAGTCAAAGAGACCCATTGTGAATACATTTCCTAAAATAATGTGAATTTTTATTAAGGCATGAAAAATATATTAAACAATTAGTATAACACAATAAGGTCTCCATTCCATTCCCACAAGGAATTAGAAAGCAATAACATGCAAGTTGAAGCATTCGTGAAGGTACCCCTAATGATTCATACATATCACTGGTATCCATTTTCAAATAGGGCAATCTCTTGTCTGGGCAAACTATGAAATAATACCTTATTACCATGCTTCTAGCTACTTTATCCCCCATTGTATCTAACTTTTGTGATATATATACTGGACTGTTTTCCGGCATTATCACGGAATCATCTACTCTATTGATCTATCTCAACGTCGATAACTCGGACCCTTCCACCTATAGGGCTCTGAGACAAGTTCTATTACCATGTAAGATTGTTATACATTCAAGTGTTCTTTATTCATTTGGGACTCTATCATGTATTTTTTTCCTAGGTGATAAATTGAATTAACTCTACATATTTTGTCATACTAATTAATGGATCAACCATTCCTTTTTCAATGTGGAGTGAGAATAAGCATAGGGGTTTCATGTTTCTCCATTTTTTTTTATTTAATCTTATTCATTTTAGTCCTAAGAAAACTAAAAATTGATGTGTTGGCTAAGGATAAATTGAAACAAATCACTACAAGTACTACATAATTCATCTAAAGGTTTCTTTTTATTCGTATTATACAAATTTTATATGAAAAAAATATAAGGTATATTTTAAACTTGGAAGATATTCTTATAACCTTCAACAGGGTCATAGGAATGTGTATAACCAACTTCAAATCCAAAATATTGCAAAAAAATTAAATTATGTAGCTTTTTTCCATCCAAATTATGGATATTGGGAAGAACTTCAAATTTGTAGGTTTTACTCTTAAGCAAAACAACTACAAGAAAAATTACTTACTAGTTTACTTACACTAGTTATGGGGAAAAAATAGAATCGAATATTTATATATTTTTTTTGTAATATATGTCTCTCCTAGGTGAGGCAATTAGTGCCATTAAACATTATCTTTTGAGGAAATTCCAGTATATTGGTCATCATATTTCTGAATTTTCTAAAGGAATTTAAAGATATATATATAATATATATATATATATTATATATTATATATATATACATGTATGTATGTATGTTGGACTTTTTATGGAATTTTAAATAAAAGATATCAACTAACTTTTTTCTTTCTATAGTGTTAAACACACATGGCAGAGATAAAATAGGAAATATAAACATGAGATTACATTTTTTATTCACAATGATATATATTACATAGGAGTGACCCTTGGTTTCATATTCCAAGTGGTCCCTTGGACTCCTTTTGGCTGTTCAGCTTCCACACCAACCCTTAGAGGATTATGTGTCCAACATTCCCCCGCTTAATCTGAAGGGTTATGTATGAGTCCAAGAAGAGAGTTGTAATACAAAATGTGCAAAAATGCATGGCAGCACTAGGCTGAATGTGCTCTCTGAAATATTGGTATAAAGGGTGGTGCCCAATAAAGCAACAAAGTTATCAGTTTGTGATCCAGAATAATGGTGCTTGACGAGCCATATAATGAAGAAGAGATGAAAGAAATATTTCAACTCCTTGTGGGAAGTTTTAAGGAGTAGAAGTGCCAAAAACCTTAAAATAAGTCTTGTCTACTCAAACATCTGAGTTTCGCCTCACAGTGCGTACTCGGTTCTTGCGTGGAGCCCATCATACACTGCTACAAATTCCACATCTGCATAAATCTGCCTAATTCATGGGCTAGAATTCCTTTGTGATTTTCACCCGAACAAACTGTCTTCAGTCTGCAGCAAAATTGATCTTGCTCATGACACAGTTCTGCACCCTCCCTCAGGAGTTCAGATTTTCTTCAGAAAACCCGAGACACCTCACATTTGCATTCTGGCATCTTGGGTCTGGCTCTCGTGCTTCCACAAGACCTTTATCGCTCTTGTTACAGGATTGCACCCTCCTTCAGAATTCTGAATCGGTCGGTTTTTGGTTCAGATAGGAATCACAACTATGTGGACAGCGTGGAGGGGCCCCAATATGCAATGCAACTCTGTTGTATGGAGGTGCCAACCATATGATAAATATACATTTGTAGTCATGGAATAATGTATGTACCTGGTTTTGTTGATTTAGGATGCTCTTACCAGTTGTTGGTATACAACGGGCAAGTATGTAGGTCCTTGTTGCTCAGAAAATAGATACAAAAACGTGTTACGCTTTGTGGAGGACTGAAGGCATATGGAGTGACGGTTTGTAGTGGAGCCAATGCATTGTGTGAAATGGTATGGCCGCAGAGTAGGATCATATGGGAGAGGACTGGATGTAAAGGAGTAGTACATCCAATGCTAATATATATAGATATTATGAATCAACACAAAATGAAGACTTTAATATTCTTATTGTTTGCTTGAACAATCCAAATTTCTGTGTGAATGTCGCTTTATCCCACACGATGCTTTACTGCAAGAGTAGGAAAAAACGCAAATGAAACAGCCTGGTATTTTACAGAGGATGGGTAAGTACATCAAGAGAAGGGATGGAGAACATTAACGTAATGACCGGGGAGTGTAACCGGAGTGGTGTGAGTATGGAGTAGTATAAAACGCATATGAAACTACCTCGCTCGTTCCACGAGCAGAGAAACTACCGAGGACAGCGTTGACGAGGTTCGAGGGTTTGGAAAAGTCAGATAAATTGTTGCAAATAAACTGGGCATATAAAAATAGCTCATAAAAATTTGAGAGAAAAAATCTTAGATGGACAGAAACGTTGGTTTACAGGTCAGTGCAGAGATCTTAGACCGATCACTCTTTAGGGAAGAATCGAGTATCGATTATCACGGATAGAAACGATGGGTCAGGGATGGCAACGCAGGAATTCACCTATCTCTCTAAGCATTTTTCATGCTAGGCTGAGAATGGCAGTAAAATAATAGATGGCAGAGCTAAAATGCACACAAATCCACAAAACTAGTGGCTCACACAAGATTTGAGCAGGTCAGGAGATTGTCGCTACGTTTGTGCTATTTGAGATGGTGGATAGAGAACCCAGCACAAATCTAGCTAGGAGAGGTAAGCTGTACAGTGTGCATCATGACATAGGCATGCACACAATAATGACAGTTCTATTCGCAAGAATGCAAAATTGACATGCACAGAGAGGCCAGAACTAGTGGCTCAAATTTGAGTAAGGCAAAAATTCGCCTGCAACTCTGATACCATGTTAAACACACACATGGCAGAGACAAAATAGGAAAGATAAACATGAGATTACATTTATTATTCACAATGATACATATTCATAATAAATAGGAGTGACCCTTGGTTTCATATTCCAAGTGGTCCTTTGGACTCCTTTTGGTTGTTTAGCTTACACACCAACCCTTAGAGGATTAGGTGTCCAACATATACATTAGCTATGAAGAAAAAACTCCAATAGGATTTTAGTCTTGAAAAAAAATTGGAATTCCAAGAGCACTTGTGGGATGGCTCCTAAAATCATTTTCATGTTCTCAAAATCCCTAGCTACGAAAATTGTGTGGTGATTATTGTAGGTAAACCATTTATGTGTTCATATCACAAAGGTTAAGTACATCCTCAATGACTTTGTAGGGTATTGGATTAGAGAACTTGAAAAAAATCATAAAATTTCTCCATCGTCTAAAAAGCCATCCTTTAAGACTATCTCATCATTAGAAGATAGTTATTTAGGTGCATTAAGGATGGAACTTAATTTCAAATTTATAAATATCCACGGAATGGGTGTTAAAACAATCACCTTCTCCTCATTGATCTCTTTCAAAGGCTCAAAATATAAGGCTTCTATTTCCCCAATCACATCATGATATGGAATTTCATCATATGTCAAACTCATTGGATTTGTAGTAGAGAAATTAATCTTGAAGGGTATTTCACCTCCTTATAGGAATTGTATATTAAAGCTTGCAAAAATCCTTTGTTTCAGAAATTAATCACTCATATCAATTGATATGGTCCCAAAACCCTTGTTGGGGATATATTCCAAACATAAGATATATTACTCTTTTCCAATAAAATTAGACAGTTCCTTCCCCTTAGTGTTGAAAAAAATATCTAAGCTTAAATTCCCTCCCTAGCCCAATTATTCATGTGGATTTTATTGAATAGACAATCACCAAATTGGGACATTATTCAAAATAACTATTTACTTTTTCCTAGACAATGCAACATCTATTGCATGCATTGCGAAATAAATTATCATATATTTTGAGACGTCTCTTTCACTAAACAACTAAGGAAGGAAATTCAGTGGTTAATGCGAGCCTTTTTTAATCTGGGAAGGTATCTCCATATAAGACTCTTAAAATATTATTGAATACCCATCGCCCAAAAAAATAGAAGCCTCTTTCTCTCTTGATGGTAAGTGTATTTGGATTTGTTGAAACCAAGAAACTTTTGAAGACTAGTCTCCACCTCAAGAATTGTCATCTATATAAATCCTCTCTATCTTGGAGTTTGTACCTGCTATGGTTCCTACACCCATATCCAATTCTCAACCTACAAGAAATATTGTTCATGATTCTCTTGGAATTTCATTGATGAGGCAACTCAAGGGGATCAATCCATGGGTGGGGCGAGAGGGGATTCTCTATATTTTAGGATTCCACTCAATTTCTTTTGAAGTTTTCCTTAATGGTGCCACCAAAAATTATGTTGAACTATTGGAACTTACATCTTTAATTCATTTGGGCAGGGAAAGGGGCATCTCTCATATTCACATATATGGGGATTCACAATAGATTATAAATTAGATTATTCATGACTATTCTCTTAGAACTATACTATTTTTCCTTTATATTAGAACATTAAATTAATCTATGAACATTTCACTCATCTCATATTTCATCATTTTCTCAAGGATAGTAACTAAGAAGCAAATCCCTCTCCAAAAATGGATTGGTTACAGATTGTAGACAACCAAAGAAGAGGACCAAGGTGGCCTACGAAAATAATATTATGAATCATGGCTTTAACTAACATAAATATTCTATAATTTTTTTATATTTGATTAAGCACCATACATGATTAAGGCATTTCCTATCTCTATGGTATGGGGTACTGGATACGTCAATACCCAAAAAAAAATTGAAGACAAGTTTCCATCCCCACAATTATTAGTTATAAATATCCTTGCTATCTTGGAATTTTTACCTCTTCTAGTTCCTAAACCCATCTCCGATTCCTAACCTACAAGAAATATTATTAATGATCCTTCTTTGACTTTTTTTGATGGGGTAACACAACGGGACCCATACATGTGTGGGTCCAAGGGGATTCTATATATTTTAGGATCCACACATTTCTTTTGAAGTTGGCCTCGGTAGTATCACAAAAAATTGTGTCAAATTAATGGCACTTAAAATTCTCCTTCATTTTGATATGGAAAGGGACATCTCTCAAATTGACATATTTAGGGATTCACAATTGGTTATAAATTAGATTATTGGCCTTTATCCTCTCATCACTACACCCTTCTACCTCTACATTATAACATCAAATTAGGCTATGAACATTTCACTCATATCACATTTGATCCTATTCTTGAGTGTCTCTAAGAAGAAAACTCCCTTTCCTTGGATATTTTTGATGGGGTAGCTCAATGGGACCCAACCATGGGTGGGGCCAAGGAGATTCTATATATTTTAGGATTCCATTCAATTTCTTCTGAAGTTGGCATGGGTATTTCCACCAACAATTATGTTAAATTGATGACATTTAATGTTCTCCTTCATTTGGACAGGGAAAGGGGAATCTCTTAGGTTCATGTGTATGGGTTCATAATTGGATATAAATTTGATTATTAGTATTTATTGTCTCATAACTACCTCCTTCAACCTATATATCAAAACATTAAGTTAGACTATGAACATTTCACTGATATCACATTTGATCACGTTTTGAGGGAGAGTAACCAAGATGCAAACTCCCTCTCTATAGATTGATTCGAGTCATATTGGAATAGTTTTAAAACTAAAGAAGAGAATCAAGGTGACTTATAAAAATATCATTATGAATCATGGTTTCAACTAACATAAAGGTTTTATAAGTTCTTCATATTTTACTAAGCATCATACATTATTTATATAGTATATCTAAATTGAGCTCCTCTCTACTATATATTTTTGATATTTACATGATTTGAACACTTGATGATGTATTTGAGGACCTTTTAGGCCTCATAGATTTAGTTTTGGACTTTGCCCTTAAGAGATGTTTTCTTCATTATTGTTTTGAGGATGACTTCGAAATGCCTAGTCAACTTGAAGGCTCAAAAGAACCTACAAATGTAATTTTATTATTTGAGATGAGATCACTTGATTTTTTTCCATGGAAAAAAACAATGCAATAAGATCTTTTGCACCCCTCTAAGCTAAATCTTGAGAAATTCTAGAAGTAAATCAAAAAATTATGTTTTCGATAACAAATTAAAAATCATACTTTAAAAAGAATTACAAATCCATGATGTTGTGGACAACGCTCAAACCTTTTCTATAAAGGAACTTGAAGTCTTTCTTTAGAATACATTGAGTTTGGGGCTAAGTGGGTTGCAAAAGCGAAAGTGAGGGACATTGAATGCTACCATGCAAAAAAAATTTAAAAATAAAGGGCATAGCCTAATCCCTTGCATCAACACGCTGCTTAATTTGTCAATTAGATACAAATTTTATAAACATGAACTAAAAATCTCATTAATACTATTTTTAAAAACAAATCCATCTAATTTTATGGGCCGGCGTTATGATTAGCCTTCATTTAGCTAAGCTTTATGGAATTGAAAAAACAAATCCATCTAATTTTATGGGCCGTCGTTATGATTAGCCTTCATTTAGCTAAGCTTTATGGAATTGTTTTAAAAACAAGATTAGCAACCTAGGTAAACATGATAAAGATGAGGATGAATTTAGCAACAAGCATTAAACATGAAACGGGATAAAGGTTTCATGTTTGAAAGTGATTCGAATGTTTACCGAGTCAAGCTCGTGCAGAGATATTAGCACGCCCTTTAAGTTTCATGTTTGAAAGTGACTTGAATATGTACCGAGTCAAGCTCGTGCAGAGATATTTCACTCACTCTTATTCCAATTATTATTATTATTCGTGCGTAGATATTCGTGTTACTTCTGCCATTCAGATCAGGAAACTTCAGCTTTATTTCAATTGTTATTATTGACTGGTAGTTAGATGTTGTTCACCAATCTATAAATTCGAATCCAATTACAGGAAACTTCAGCTTTATTTCAATTGTTCTTATTGACTGGTAGTTAGATGTTGTTCACCAAGCTATAAATTCGAATCCAATCACTACTGTACATAGATTCAAGCTCGTGCATAGATTTTCGGTCACTCTTCCCCTTCCGATCACGGAAACTTCAATTAATGTTATTAATAACTCGTCGTTACATATGGTCTTCTCCTCGGTCAATCGATATACCGTCGGCGACATGCCCTGAATCTGTTAGGTTTGAATGTCAAGCACGCGAGAACCTAATTTACGACTTTAACGATTATATTATATATTGAAATATTAAAACAAATTGGAATAGAGTTACGTTTGAAAAATCAGTACGCGATGGAATGAAACTTGATCTGTACGACTATAAATAAGGCTCGCCAGGTTCCGCACAATAGGTATCTATCCATCTCCTTAGCGTCTATAGAAGAGCAAGGACTAATTCCATCTTTCTCCATTTCTATTTCTCTTCCCAATCAAAACCATGGCGTCTAACGGACAGCTTAATGCAGGCACTGGCTGTGTTGGTGATCTGACCAATGTTGGAGATCGACGGTAATCAGAACATTGGAAAAAATCATGCTAACCTTTTAGTCTTTTGTTCTTTCAGTTTGGTAATATTAATTTTCTAAAACTATGTGAATTGAATGGTGCATGCAGATTGCAGGGGAAGGTTGCAATAGTAACCGGCGGGGCAGCGGGCATAGGAGAAGCCATTGTTCAGTTGTTCATTAAGCATGGAGCCAAAGTCATAATCGCCGACGTTGCGGAGAAAGCTGGCAGAAAGCTTGAGCAATCCCTTTCACCCGCTGTGGCAACTTACGTGCACTGCGATGTGTGCAAAGAAGAAGATGTAAGCGCAGCAGTGGATGTGGCCATCGAAAAGTATGGTCAACTGGACATTATGTATAACAACGCTGGAACTAACGACAGCTTTTTGGTGAAGAGCGTAGAAGAGTATGATATGGAGCAATTCGATCGAGTGATAAATGTAAACGTGAAAGGAGTGATGCACGGCATTAAGCACGCCGCCCGCGTGATGATCCCGCGGAAGAAGGGGTGCATCATCTCTACAACCAGCGTGGCTGGGATTCTGGGCGGAGCTGCTCCTTACTCCTACACAGCATCGAAGCATGCAATCCTTGGATTGACTAAAAATGGCGCAGCTGAGCTTGGAAAATACGGTATCAGAGTGAACACTGTTTCCCCTTATGGCGTGGCCACGGCTCTTGCAGTCCAGTACTTCAAACAAGGGGACGCCTCCTCAATTTCTGAAAAGGATAAGGCTGCCATGGAGGGGTTCTGCGACAGTATTGCAAATTTACAAGGACACACTCTTAAAGCAGAGGATATTGCGGAGGCGGGTCTGTACCTGGCCGGCGATGAGTCTAAATATGTTAGTGGGCATAACCTTGTCGTTGATGGCGGATTTACAGTTGTGAATCACTCGTGGGGACTCTACCGATAATTATATATTCATGTGCTACTTTTCTGAATGCAAGGATAGAGTAGTGAGCTGTAATCGTATAATAATGTCAGCGTTTGGTTTTCTTTTCTATATGCCAATCAGTATATCAGTATATGCCAGTTGCAAATAAATGTAAGCCATTTTCCTCCGCCTAGTGCTTCCATCCATGTACCTAATTTTTTTTCGTTGTATGTGTGAGTATGGTGTATGACACCCTTCCAAAGGACTGAGGATCGCCATCCTAATCAATTTTAAGTAAGTTTTTTACAGTGTTTATAAGTAAAAAATTAAATGTAATAAAAATAATAAAATTCAATTTGTTAGATTGTAATTTTGTTTTACAATTTTTAATTTAAGTTAGAAATTATGTTTGAGGGAATAATCACGTAAATAGTTATAATTTATATTGGTCAAAGTCAAATTAATAGTGGTGATAGGAAAATTATCTTATAGTTTTGTTTTCGCAATAATTAATAAATTGAGATGTGAAGTGGATAAATAAATTGTTTGCTCATGAAAAAGAACTTTCATAAATTTTGGTGGGTAGTAACCACTAGTAATTCTACACATTTACACTTTTACTCCTACATAAGTGGTGAGGAAAACATAAATAATGCAAATATATTAATTTACATAATATTCTTATCATTTTCTATGGGAGGACTTGCTTAAATAATGGTGAGAAGTAATTGATGGTAAATATATAATTCGGCTAAACATGAGATATTTTTAAGGATTTTATTTTTGGATGTCTTTCTCGAAATCATAATAAAAAATGACTACACAAATATTATTAAATATAATTAATTCTCTCTCACTTTACGATGGATATTATTAATTCTGTTATAATACCATGATCATGGATATTAGTAATTTTGTAAGTAGATTTTCTTATAATACTATAGGCCAATACCATGGCATATCAATACCACAGGGTCAAAAACCATAACTCATTTCACAAAAAGAAATTAACATGTAAAATATAACATAAAATGTATAATGTAAAAAATTGTAATGTATAGAGCTACCAATTTAATCAAAATAAATTGGTTTGTCTATAATGTAAAGTTAACATACTATTGTTTCTTTAATAGGTTATTTCTTTGTATATTATTATTGGTATAATAATCAACAATATTGATTGTTATTATTCCAATATATTATAATAATAATCATCTTCATTATAAGTATTGGACCTTACATATGTTATTCATTGAACAAAGTGAAAATTCATGGATGGAAGGGGGAGAGGGAAAAATAGAGAGAGAGAGAGAGAGAGAGAGAGCATGGGGGCGAAGAGAGAAGGAGACAGGGAGGGAGACAGGGAAAGAGTTGGAGGGTAAAGAGACAAAGAGAGTGGTAGAGAGAGAGAGGGGGGGTGGGGCGGCGGGGGGGGAAGAGGAAGAAAAAGAGAGAGAAGGGGAGAGAGGGATAGAGAGAGATTAAGTTGGTGGAAGAGAGAGATGGAGTTGGAGGGGGAGAGTGAGGGTGGGAAAAACAATGATATAGAGAGATAGAGGTCGAGAGAAAAAGAGGGAGGGAGTTGTAAGGGAGAGATGGATAGCGAGTGAGGAAGAGAGGAGAGGAGGGAAGAGAGAGAGATAGAGAGAGAGAGAGAAGGAAAGGAGAGAGAGAGATAGAGAGAGAGGGGGAATAGAGAGATAGGGAGGTTCTAGTACTTTATCAATTCTCTAGGCTGATAAAGGAATCCTAGAGGTAACCACAAACCACTTCTAGGTTAGAATATAACCCTTCTCACTTGGAGAGGGCTCTCTCACTTAACTCACTCAACAAATAGGACATTAGGCTAGGTAATAAGCTCAACCAAATTTGATTTTCAATGTTTTGTTGATGAGGAAAGGGGCATATCCATTAGCAATGGAGTCATCTAAAAATCAGATTTTGTATAGTGGAATGATGGAAAGAGAGGATTCCTTCAGAAGGGCAAGGTAGGCACCTCTTGTGGTGAAGTTTATATCGAATTACTAAAGGAGGTGAATGTAGAAAAAGGTATAAAACTAACACATTAGCGCATCAAATCATGGAGGAATTCGAAAGTGTTGTTTTAGCTGAAAAAATTGGTAACTTAGAAACCTAAAACAGAGCATTCATTTAAGATGAATTCTGAAATAATCATATGCTTTTCCAAGAAATATGATGTACGTAAAATAGATGTAGACACATAAATAAACTTACAAGACTAAAAGAGCACAAAACCACCAAATTTCTGACATATGAATCCTTGCAATTTTCTCCTCTACATTTCATTCACCTACTGCAAAAAGTCTTCAAAAGTATAGTGCACAAAGTCTTATCCTTTAATCCCAAGCAACAACCTACTTACAATGATTTTTGATATATTTATAAACCAACAAATATTCAATTTCCTATCGTGGGTGGTCGAATTCATTGACCAAAACCAATTTTCAACCAAATACATTCAAAAGCTAATGCATATACTGAAAAGTAGGAACAATTTTTCTAATGCCCAATCCAAGACTAAAACATCATTAACTTGAAATATTTTCCAGTAATCATTAAACACACCCTCTAAGATTTTTTTTCCAATTATTTACCTAAATTAAACCACTACTAGAGATAAAAAATTAAAAATTTGAACTCGGAAGAGTTGACTATTCAGATTCACAGCGTATTAGCAAAACTCACAGTGCATTGGGAATTTAAGGCACCATCCTCTGATTATTATCCTCTCTGACCTCACATGTTGTCCATTTGAAATGACACCGAAACCGTTGTAAGGACGCCTCAAAAGCTTTAGTCACGATCATTTCATGATTTCTTTGATGAAGACACTATTATCGAACTAAGGTGGTCGACTAACTCCGACTTAAGATGGGACTAAACCACTCACGGTAAATAAAGACTTGTGACATGACTTTAGTACCTTTTTACAAGTGACCAAAGACCTTTCATGAATTCCCTTTCTAATGAGAAATATAATTTTAGACATTTTCCTCTTAATCAAAATGACAAGCCTTACATAATACCTAATTTAAACCTAGACCTTTTAAAAAATAATAATCAGTTGATTCATGACTAATATTTACATTTTTGACCTTAGATACATTATAAGAGTAACAAAACTGAGATTTCTAGATATAAGATACTAACATCAGGTATAAATATGGAGGGAGAGATAAGGGGAGAGATAGTGATAGATTTGGAGTAGAGAGAGAGAGAGAGAATGATGGGGGAAGAGATGGAGGGGGGTGGGAGAGAAAGTAGAAAGAGGAAGGAAGAGAGAGAGGATTTGTTAGATAGAAAGCGAGAAGGAGAGAGAGAGATATGGAGTTGGAGGGGGAGAGAGAGGGATGAAAGAACAATGACATAAAGAGATAGAGGTGGAGAGAGAGAGTGAGTGACAAGGGAGAGATGGAGAGAGAGTGAGGGAGAGAGGAGAGGAGGGGAGAGAGAGAAAATGAGATGAGAGTGAAAGAGAGAAGCGGAAAGGAGAGAAAGAGAGAGACACACACAAATATGGATGGTGGAGAGAGAGAGAGAGAGAGAGGAGAGAGGGAGGGAGATAATGACAGAATTGAAGGGAAAATAGAGAGTAATGGGGGGAGAGATAGAGGGAGGTGGGAGAGAAAGGGAGAGAGAGGAATTGAGAGGGAAAAGGAGACATGTAAAGAGATAGAGAGAGATGAGTAAGGGAATAAGAAAGACATAGAAAGAGAGGTAGAGAGGGAGAGAGAGGGGATGAAAAGCGAGAGTTGGAGAGAGAGCGTGAGGGAGAGAAGAGGGGGAGTGAAGAGAGAAAGGAGAGAGAGAGATAAGGGGAAGAGATAAAGGGAGAGGGAGATGGAGAGAGACACAGACATATAAATATGCAGAGAGAGTGTGTATATTTAAAGGGTAAGATAGAGAGACCAAGAAGAAGAGATGAAGGGAGAAAGAAATATAGAGGGAGGGGGGTGGGAGGAAATAAGACAGAGACAGAGAAAGGGATGGACGGTGAGATAGATAAATATGGAGAGAGAGTGTGTATGTTTGGGGGGGTGAGATAGAAAGACAAAGAAGGAGAGATGGAGGGAGATATCGATATAGATAGTAAGGGGAGAGAGATGGAATACGAGAGAGAGAGGGAGGGAGAAATGAAGAGAGAGAGAGAGAGGGAGGGAGAAGCAAAGAGAGGGAGCAACGAAGAGAGAGAAAGAGGGAGGGAGAAACAAAGAGATAGAGAGAGAGGGAGGGAACAATGGAGAGAGAGAGGGGGGGGAGGGGGAGATAGAGAAGGAGAGAGGGAAAAAGAAATAAATACATAGAGATAAATATAGATATTAGAAAGTATTATATAATATTGAAAATTATTAAACATAGAGGAAGAGGAAGCAAGGATTTTAGAATGTTTTTGACGCTGCAATAAACACCCTCCAAAATTTAATCTACACGTGAATTTGAAAGCCTACCAATGATCTAACGATCTATTTGCCTCATGATCAATGAATTTTATGCTAAGTGTTTAAGTCTTCTCAGTTTTTCAGTGTCGAAGTCACTTGCATACACATGTTCAGTTTGTAACAATTTTGTGATTGTATTATTTTATGCAAGAATGAATAGACATAACATAGTCCATCAAGGTAGTGTTTTTACAATTTTCAACCTATGACGACAATAAGTGTGCACTTTTAATTGACAAACTCTCACTTTTGGTTGTGATTGTACTTTTATCACTTCTGTGCACCTTCTCTTTTTCAAGTGTCACTTTAATCTTTATGGTTGTCTCTTTCAGCTATTTTCACTTTAGTAAGTGTTTCTTTCATGTTATCCCCGCTCTGGCATGTGTCACTTTTAATGTCATTTTCATTTTTCAATTATCATCACAAATGTTGTCTTTTGGCATGAAAAGCATCAAACATTGCAAAAATATAGTTTTGTCCTATTTTGATGGGTAGCCTTGGTGTCAATGAGTTATTATTATCATATAGACATGTTTCGCACTCAATCCCAAAATTTCAGGCATTATTGTACAAGTTTCGCCGCAAATTGTACTTTTTATGTCGCACTTGGGGCAAGTCGTCGCAATGTCATCGCATTGAGGGAAGCATGTTGCTAATGTGTTCTGCGTTATTAATGTTACGTTGTAAATTATTCTAAGTGTGTGATCATGCTCAATTCTTATCCTTATTCAGTTTGGTCTTATTGATCCCACACTTAGCCAAACCTGTAAAAGTTCCTACCCTAGTAACTTGGTCTCACTTAGCCTTCTTGAAATGTGCATTGCAGAGTCTTAGTCCTTAAGCTTCAACAATGCATCTTGGAATTGAGCAATGCATAGTCCTTTCTTTTCGGAACTGCGCACTACGCAGTCTTAGTGCTCAATGTTGACCCCCTAAGCTCCGAAACTATGCAACCCTCCTTCCTAGCTAGTCTCTTGCTACGTATTATGCAGTCTCAGTCATCAATTTTTATCCATGAGTCCTTAATTTGTACAACTACACAATCCATTAATCAGTATCCCTCCAGAATTGTGCATTGTCAAGGATCAAGACTTCTTCCTTGACCTCCACAACTACATAGTCTCTTCCTTCAGTCAACATTTTATCTGCACTATGTATTCTCAAGCAGCAAGCCTCAGCCTTGAGATGTTGAACTGTGCAATCCCTAGGCCTATGTCCCTACAGAACTACAAAATGGGCAACCTCAAGCCTCAATCCTCTAACTTGGACCCTTGAGCCCCTCAACTGTCGAGTTGTCTTTCACTAGCTAGCCTGAACTGTGCACTACATAGTCTCAAAGCTCAGTTCGGGCCCATGATGTCCTCTACTAGAAATTGTGGAATTCTTGAGCCTGTATCTCATCATATCACCCACTTCCAACTCGGTTAATGGTTTTCATGGAGCATGTTATACTATGTGCTTCTATGATTGATGTCATCTTTTCATGAGTGGATATTGGTTGTAGGTACCATATCATGTTATGACAAGATTATGGTGAAGGAAATGAAGAAGGAGTCCCTGCTAGGAGACACCTTTGTAGCCACAAAGACAAAGTTGATCCTTGAAGAGAAGATGAAGAGGCACTAATTTTTGATAGACATCCAAGATCATGATCAAATGAAGACTCCATATCACTTATCCCCTTCGAGGACAAATACAAATAGCATACAAGATCCTCCATCATGAATATGCGAAGAATGAAGTGGAAAGAGCAACCTAAAAATGCCACATCGTCTTGAAGTTCCATGTCATCACTGTCAAGAGTCCTCTCAAGAGTCACTTGCATCATAGTGTCTTGCCAAATCATTTGTGGAAACTAATTATTTAACGTAAAATGGGTGGAAGACCAAGGGTCCCACATGGAATATGAAGAGCCACTATTGACTTCTAAATTCACGTATAAGCTCAAAGGTCATGTAACAATTGGAAAATTCATTATAGAAACTCAAGAGTCATGCGGGAGGTCGAGTGATATTGGAGGTGAAAATTCACCTCATTTTTTATTAAAAACCCGCATAACTCAAGCAATGTGACTTTTAGGACTTGAAATTTCACCTTGCCTTCTCTATCATTGGCATAACAGTGAAGATATTTCTTTGGAGAAGCAAGTGGTGACTTAATGTTCCACTGGTGACAAGGGAGAGATGGAGAGAGAATGAGGGAGAGAGGAGAGGAGGAGGGGGGAGAGAGAAGGAGAGGAGAGAGAGGGGGGGTGAAGAAAGAGATAGGGAGGTGCTAGCACTCTATGAATTCTCTAGGTTGAAAAAGGAATCCCAGAGGTAACCACAAACCAATTCTAGGTTAGAATATAGCCCTTTTGACTTCGAGAGCGCTCTCTCATTTAGATCACTCAAAAAGTAGGATATTAGGCTAGGTAATAAGCTCAAAAAGTTTGATTTTCAATAGTTTGTTGATGAGGAAAGGGGCAGTTCCATTGGGCATGGAGTCATCTTAAGATCAGATTTTGTCGAGTGAAATGATGGAAAGAGAGGGTTCCTTCAAAGGGGCAAGGTAGGCACCTCTGGTGGTGAGGTTTAGATTGAATTTGTAAAGGATGTGAATGTAGAAAAAGGTGAAAAACGAACACATTATAGCATCAAATCATGGATGAATTCTAAAGTGTTGTTTTAGCTAAAAACATTGATAACTTAGAAAACTAAAACAAAGCATTCATTTAAGATGAATTTTGAATCAATAATTTGGTTTTCCAAGAAAGATGATGTACATAAAAGAGATGTAGACACATAAAGAAACTTACAAGAATAAAAGGTCACAAAACCACTAAATGTTTTACTCATGAATCCTTGCAATTTTCTCTGTCAGGCCAGGAGTAACTCCAGTTTTGGCAGAAAACTGATTCATTCTTATTCCATAGGTAACCCATTATTATATACAATAGGGAGTGATTGTTCAGTTCATCTCCCGATGACTGTTCACCTTCCCGATGACTGTTCACCTTCCCCATTAATTTTATCTACATAAAATACCCAATCATGAAGATTAGGTGTCAACATTCCCCCCCTTAATCTGAAGGGATGTTGGTGAGTCCAAGCATCATTCTGAATCATTCAAGCTTTTCCCTTCCAAGTGCTTTGGTGAA
>APFE030107819.1:2619-31156 GCA_000404065.3 Pinus taeda | reverse complement strand
ATGCAAACATATCTCCTCGACCTTCACTTCGTTCTGTCCTCTCCCAAAGTCTTCCACTCCTCACGTAAATTCATTTCCCAACCTTTCATTGACATAACCCTCTGACTTCAATATACAACCTACACCCATTTCCCATATCATTCTTCCACTTCTGAGCCATCACCAGCTTCGTCCCTACCTCACATATCTCTTCCTACCATTCCATCGCTCCTCCATTACTTCAAACCTCCACGGTAGGTCATCCTGTAGCAGTTTAGAGACATCCTGTACAACCCTCTGAGCATCCTGTAGGATCCCCTGCAGACATCCTGTAGGAGGCCATTCACTCGGTTGATGAGCTTCTGAATGTGGAAAACCTCTATCGATGAATGCTAAGGGTCCATAGGGACCTCACCTAGCCTCCCCAACCTGTCCCACGCTTTCCTTCCTTCTCCATCCCATCTGCACAACCAAACCCTGATAAGCACAAAATCACAATCATTCCACCCACTTAATGAAAAGTACAAAAGCATGTCTTCTATGATGCAGGTAGTTTAGATCCATGCATTTTCACTTATTAGAGGTAGCAACAGCATTGGTAGAAGTTTCATTCACATTCTTTGCATTATAGAAGTTAGACTAGTCAAATTAGGGTTTCTTAGGCTTACATGCTTTGATGTGCTTTCAGTTCATTTTTGTCAAGTAGACTAGTCTCCTTTGAGCTAGCTTTCATCCATCATTGATAAAGCTTCTTCTGTGAACCTATAGAAGTTGGCTTGAGCCCTAGCGGACTTGTGCCAGCTGACCAAGTGACACTTGCGACAAGAGCTAGTACTTGTGCATACAGCACCGTCGCTTCCATGTTTGTACGAACTACCGGGTTGATAAAATGAGAGACAGGAAGCCCCAGGAGTTGTAGCATTATTGCTACAATACTGGAGCTCACCAGTCGGCATGCCAAACCAAAAACATTTTTCAAGTCCGCCACCCATTTTGTATGTAAACCTTCACCCTTATGCTAATAGGGAGCCCAATGGAGCCATGAGCCAAGGTAGAAGGTGAGAACTATTCAAATTTTGAAACCCTGACATGCCATGGAACAATGACAAGCACAAGAACCAGGAAGGTAAATCCGTGCACAAAGGAACCAAGAGTGAGCATATTTCTCAAGAACGATTCTAGGGAATATTATAAAAGAATATTCCTAAAATATTCCTTTTTGATGTTTTGGGGATTTTAAAAGATGATTTCCGAAGGGGCCATAATTGTAGGTGGAAGAATGTGGCTGACTTTATACTCATTTTAACCAAAATTTCGAAAATATCATAATGGTACAATCATTTTCTTCTTATGAGTAGCATATTTCAAGGGTCATGGTAGAAATCTACCTTCTTCATTAATTGTTGGGCATGAAGTTCAAGACAATAGTGTGCCTTTTAGAAGTAGGTCGTGTTTACAGTTAAAAGTTTTAGGAGGACATGACGGACCTACTAGTGTAATTATTACTATGATTTGAGCATTTAAATTTCAAGTCGCTCTAAGGAATGGAGGTATAACGATGTATTTCTCCATGTACTTGCCTTTATCTTTTATAAGATGAAAGAAATGACCTCCCCACTATTGAAGTAGGCTTCAGAGACATAGCCCACATTGGACAAACTCCATTATCAATTTGTTGTGTGTATTGTCTTTATGGTCTCTTTTATGTTGCTTCTTCTTTAAGTGTTTCCACATAAAGTTTTTACATGCTCTTTCATGAAATTTTGCTAACATCAACCAAAGAAAAGATTTTGGATATTGGTGGTAAATTAGAGGTTCTAGATCAGCAAGAAATTGGACTAGAAACAAAAGAGTTTTTTTCATTAATAAACAAATGTACCGATACATGAAACAAGAAAAACTGAAATAACATGTAAGGGAGCCTTTTTCTACTGCTGATTATCTTCTCCAAATTTTTGAATCCCTAATGAGATACTAAGGCCTCTTATTTATTGATCCAGATTTAGGAAAGAATGAAATGAAATAAATATTTAAATAGAAATATAAATTTACAATAAAAACTAAACTTCAATTCATTAATAACAGAATACTGAAAATGGTTTACATGCAAAATAAAAATAAACTAGCTTGGGTGATGGTAGCTTGTCTCTGAGAAAATATGTGGTAGCTACATCCTATGAACTATGTTAAAATGAGGCTCTAAGGCCTTTTTATGATTGAAAAACAAGGGAAAACCCTAAACATCCAAAAACCTAACCTTAGAATATGAAGCACAAAACATTTGGGGGCCCCGTTGGGGTTAGTTGGTACATCAACTTCCTGGGGTCGTAACTTTGGTATATGATGTTTGTTTGACACATATGATACCTCGTTAGAAATTTCTATCCAAGGAATACAAATTTTGATTGAAAACTCCTACCATTAGAAAAACTTTTCTTGTTTTCCAAAAGAGCGTTATTTAGGTTGTCAAAATGGCTCTAGAAGTTTAGAACACAAAAAAATTACCAAAAGTGGTAAATTGTGGTATAATGAAGGAAAATGAAAGCAATAATGTTGGGGGTCCAAGTGGAATAGGCGGGTGGTCACCAATATCCACATGGATTAGTCCTCCCCCCTTAGGAAGTAATGGTCCTCATTGTGTTGAGTGCCTCCATGAGATGGGGAAACATTTGTTGAGCCTGGTCCCTAGTGGGCCACTTTCCCTAGTGTAGGTGTTGGCCAACTTTGACAACCCGATATAATTGGCTCCTTTTTTTGTGATTTTTCTTGATTTATGTGTCCATGATTCAATCAATTGTGGCTTTTTTCGTTCAATATGGGTTGAGCACTAGTATCGTTAGTTTTTATGTAATGTTTGATGTGTCCAACAATGGTGGAAAGTATGACTAAAGGTGGTCCACATTGAAGACTGGGTGTAGGCCAATGAAAGGGGGAATGTTGCTATCAAAATATTTGTCTCCCATAGCCTAGATATTGTTGGGCATGGGATCTCCCACAACATATTTTGTGGCTCAAAGCCCAAGTTTTGGTCAATTGTCTTGTAAAACTCCGCGAAGTGCGAGCGAGGAGCGTGAAGTGCACAATCGAGTCATAGGGTTTTCCGCCCTAAGCATTGTATTGTAATTTAATGTAAAGTTGTGTCGGCCCACCCATGGTCTACGGACCATGGGATTGTATAAATAGAGCAAGGATCTAAGTGTAAAGATAGCTTAGGGGAGCATAGAGATATAGAATAGCAAAGGCATGGTTAGAGCATAGAGTGGAACCTAAAGTGTACTAGATCGTAGTAGTAGGAAGAGGCTCTACAGTTAACAGCGCAGAGGCCTAGTAGAGTCTGCAGCTGAGTGCATGGACCCATGTAGCTGAGTGTGTAGGGTGGAGTCGGATTTGTACTTGGAATTGGAAGTTAATAAAGATAAGTTTACTCTGTACATCTATTCTTGAATCTGTGTTTTGATGTATGCATAACGTTTATTCTGGTTATTTACTGCATGCACTTGATGAATTCTCATATGAATTATTATATAGGAAAATAGTCTATGTAAACAATTTAACAGAGCCTAACTAAGGGAGACTTGGGTAAATAACATGAGTCGCGTTGTGGCTAAAACTGCGCAAAGATAGTATCACAAGGCCCGAGGTGCTCACAGGTGCTCATACCACAGTAAGTGTGAAGGTTGGACTGCGTACCAATCACCACATATCAGACATCCCCAGGGTGCGAAAACATGGTTCTAGCACTCTCCCATACTACTTCGGGTGAGACCTTAGTCTGTGCTCTGTGGACTGTTGCCGGAAGGGCCAGTAGTACCGAGATTTGCTTGGCTAAATCACTTTCGAACCTAGGTCAGGCCCCACTAAGCCAACAGATATGGTGTAAGGCCCATTTCAAAGTGGTTGGAGCTCTTATGGGCTCCGACAAGGTGTTTTGTTTTATGTAAATTCAACCAAACATTGACGAGCACATTAAACTTATGTGGCATAAGATGTTGATCATGTCATTATTTTTGCTTGGCATTGGATTTATCCAAGATGTTGTGAAACTACTAGTAGATGTGATGGATGTATTCAATAAACCTAGTTGCTTTATTATCTTCAGACTGTACATGTGAATTATGCCTATGTAATCGCATGAGGCATGGAAACATCAATAAGACACAATGGTTGAAATCCTAAGCCCACTTGAAAGGGGTTGCAGCCAGTTGAGCTATGGATAACTCTGTTATAACTTTGTTTCACATAGGGAAGGCTCTCATCCCATAATGGTATTTGCTTGGAGTTGAACATACGCAATATGTGCATGATCATCATGTTGACAATCTCCCTTTGGTCATTAGTCTAGAGATGGAATGCAACCAACTTGGTGAGATTGGTGTCCAATAGTGACTATAGGGTTGACCAGAATGTCCTTAGGAACATGTTATCCTTATCTAATATGATGGTTTGTGGGATCCAAAAATGTACCCATACTCATTCAAAGAAAATTTTGGCAGTGTCCTATGCTATCATACTCTTTTTACATACTACCAGTATAACCATCTTAGAAAATCTATCCACAACCACAAATACCCAATCATTACCACACTTAATAGAAGGGAGGCCGTATAGATAGTCCATGGAGATGGATTCCCAAGGCTATATAGGAGTAGGAAGAGAGGTGTACAAGCCTTGTTTTTGGATGGTTGGATTGGCTATGGCATAGGTAGTGCAGGACTAATATATTTTCTAACATCTTGTCAAAGTTTTCGCTAGTAAAAATAATTTTGTATTACTACGACAGTTTTCTCCATCCCAAAGCATCATGCGATCCAACTACAATGTGCCTCTTAAATCATCTTGGCATGCTCGCTTGAAGGAACACAAAGGTGGCCCATGTAACATAATAATGCATCCTGGAGGTGGAGGTGTAGAACTTGAATTCCATAATCTAACATTTGGTATTTCGTGGTGAACTCTGGATCATTTTTGTATAGTTGTGGCTAGCTAGAGGTCTCATGGCCACAAGAGTTGAGAATAGTGGTCAATGCTACAAATGGGGGCCAATTGAGGCAATCTACAACATGATTGGTGCCACCCTTCTTGTATTTAGTGTTCAAATGGAATTGGTGCAAATATGTGGACCACTTCTAGGGGCGATCATTTTACAGCTTCTCTTGTATTTGTATAATATGAATAGGTCGGTAATCTATGTCTATTATTGTATCCTTCCCAAGAATGTAATGTTTCCAATGCCAATAAGTCTACATGATGGAATACATCTCTTTATCATAGGTGGGGTATTTACTAATTGTATCGGAAAGTGTCTCGCCATGATAGGCCACCGGAAGCCCTTTCTAGGTGAGAATTGCACCAATATCATGTTGGAGGCATCTATCTCAATTTCAAATTATTATTGTAGGTCTATAAATGTGAGTGTTGGTGCAAAGAAAAGGCATTGCTTCAACTCAATGAATGCCTTTTTGTTAAGTTATGGTATGTTCTATGCTTAGAGCAACTTACTTATTTTTCTTCTTATTATCCATAGATTAGCAATCACATGTACATTAAGTAAAGTGCAGATAGAACATTAAACGATCGATAGAAAACAAGGCAAGAAAAGAGACACAAAATGTGGCAGCTAGCTAGGGACAAACCCCAATATGGGGAAACCCTTTGATCAAATCTTCTTTTATCTTCAATAATTTAGCAGAGAGAAATAATACAAAAAATTGATTTATATTAGCAGAAGAAAATGCTAGATTAGCGACATCAGCATCAGCGGCATCATCATTATCAACATCAGTGCCATCAGTATCATCGGAATCAGCGGGATCAACATCATCAGCATTGGTGGCATCAATATCATCAGCATCAACCCTAAACTAGGTCAGTCAATATCTTCCAAACCAGAGGTCAGATCACCTCAATTCCTGTGCCAAAAATTGTGGATTTTCAAGGAGAGTCAGCTTCACCTATTGTGCAGTTAGGAGAGAGACAATGTTGGTCAACGCTAGTCATAGTTCCAATCTGTAGTTTGTAAACCCTTAGAAAACTATGTCCTTCCTTCCCACATGTGAGAGAGAGACCTATCTGCGCAGGAGAGAGAGAGAGAGACTCTTTTCTGCGTAGAAGAGAGAGAGAGATGGATGAGAAGTGTGTGTCTAAATGAGGAGAAGACATCCTATATTTATATGAAAACTTTGATGATGAATATATGTGTCTATTGGGCTTTTGAGCCTACATAAGTTGTTGTCTAACTTTGACAATTTGTCCATAATCAAAATAAATTCATATCTCCATAAATACTTATC
The DNA here is from genome assembly GCA_000404065.3 of Pinus taeda. NCBI lineage: Eukaryota > Viridiplantae > Streptophyta > Pinopsida > Pinales > Pinaceae > Pinus > Pinus taeda. The sequence goes on along the minus strand of APFE030107819.1, from coordinate 24,887 downwards.
GAAATCGGATGATCTTTAGATCAATCCTACACCTCTCGATGAGAGGAATCTAGATAAAATACTATCAGCCATGAATAAGGTGATTCTCATGTATTTTGGCCCTAGATGCCAATTTCAACACTCCCTCCCAACTAGGGAGAACTCCATCTACAATTCGTCTGACCATCGCTACTATTCATCCATCAAATGCACTGCCCTGAACAGCTTGACCCCTGCTCTGCTTTGCCTTGCTATGCTCTACTCTGCCTTGTTATGCTATGCTCTACCTTGATATGCTCTGCTTTGCCTTGCTATGCTCTGCTCTACCTTGCTATGCTCCGCTCTGCCTTGCTATGCTCTGCTCTGCCTTGCTATGCTATGCTCTGCTTTGTTTTGCTCTACTCTACTCGAACTATGAAGAAGAAGAAGAAGTGATCGAGGATGTATCATACCATCCTCCACTGACTCGAAGTTAGTCTTAGAGTGTGTACCACTGGTCCCAAACCAGTCCTCTACTGACCCAAAGTCAGTGTCATAGTGGGTACCACTCTCACTGGTTCCAGACCAGTATCATTGATCCCAGATCAATGAAGGTCATCTTAGCATAGGGAGTACGGTAGATACAATGATGCGTCCATCAGTACTACTATGGTCCATATCCTCATTTTCCTACTCATTAATAAAATGAGAGGTACTTCCCATGAGTCCCAGACTACATGGGTAGGATGCCTTGACAGGAGAACTAATCATCCTATCCATAGGATAGCGAATCATCCTCTCCCAAAAGAGAGTGAATCATCTTGTCCATAGGAAAGTGAATCATCCTATCCACAAGAGAGCAAATCATCCTGTCCCACAAGAGAGTGAATCATCTTGTCCACAGGAGAGAAAATCATCTTGTCCATAGGAGAGCGAATCATCATGTCAACAGGAGAGCGAATCATCTTGTCCCACAAGAGAGTGAATCATCTTGTCCATAGGAGAGTGAATCATCCTATCCACAGGAGAGAAAATCATCCTATCCACAGGAGAGCGAATCATCCTGTCCCGCAATTTCCATGGAGAACTAATCATCTTGTTCCATAGTCACCACAGAGAATGAATCATCTTGGCCCACAGAAGAACTAATCATCCTATTTCATGGTCGCCATAGGGTGTCACATGGGAAGGTTGAACCTTTTACCCTGTACAAAGTGCACCAACAAGGGATGGTGAGTCACCCTATGGTCATATGTCACTCCAAGAAGTACCCCACAACCCCCTGGTAATCCGAGAGCTCAGTACATCATACTTGACCCTCATCAGAGGGTCTCTGAATGACACCAATTCGTTCTCAGAAAGTCGGGAATTTGATCTTTCCTAGGGGCTTTGTCAGAATGTCAGCAACTTGTTCATCTGTACCGATATGTTGGAGCCTTATTGCTCCTCGCTACACCATAACTTGAATATAGTGGTACCTGATATCAATATGCTTGGAGAAATCATGAAATATGGGATTTTATGATAAATGGATCCCACTTTGGTTGTCACATAGAATCACGGTGGTATCCAATGTAAATCCAAATAGCTTACTAAAGAGCTTTTGCAACCAGACTGCCTCATAGGAGGCCATGCTAGAGGCAATATACTCTGCCTCAGCAGTGCTCAAAGCCACTGACTTCTTCTTCCTCCTCATCCAGTTTGTCTTCTGCAACACGTCTTCTAGCTCCTGCTCCATTGCCTCCACTACTTCGCGCAACCAATGATGCTCATTCTGCTCTACTCGGTTAACACAGAGCACCCCCTTATAGGATTTTAGCTCAACCTGGGGTGTTGCATACGGGAACTCTTCGTGCCAACACAGCAAGTTTCGAATTTCAGGTCTACTATATGCACTGTCTGCTACAGCTTGTGTTGCAATTTTGCAAGAATTTTTTTGTTGTCCGCGAGATCCCAATCTTCAAGGTGTATCAGAGACGACCTGTTAACTACAATTGCATCATGTGTCACCATATTTACAGTCTTTCCCTTATCTTTGATGGGTCGTTGGCTAGCCCATGGGGTAGGTAGCTACATCTGGACCAGTTCTGCTTCGTGTCTAAGCATTTCCGGCACATCCCCTACCATTTATGCTGAAATCTCCAGTGGCCATATTACAACCCTCTGACTTACTCCTTGAGCATAACTAATGAGTAGTTCCATATCTATGGGAAGGCATAATAGCCTACTTCTCTCCAAATCATAGATTGTTTGGTGGATACCTCGTTGTGATTTATAAGCGTTTTGAAATTCAAATTTAGCGGTTCCCTCCTTTTCTGGTGCTGTAATGTTAAGCCTGTAGCAGATCGTTCCAGATCTGGCTCGTATCGCGTCTCTTAATTTCCCACCGCCGACTCCCTTTTGCCATAACTCAAACATCATGTCATGAACAATGTCAACAACGGTCACCTCTCTGCTTGTCCTCGCAGCAGTGCGGCCCCTTCCGCGTAACCACGACCCTTGTGACATACAAACTTTATGCGTCCTCCGATCATCGCGCAGCTCCCCCACAGACTATTTTAACATCCAACGCTCTCTTTTCACTGCCTAGAGTAGTGATATTGTCTTACGATTAGTTAGTCAGGTGGTCGGCCCACCCCTCTAGAGCTTCAGGCGACTACCATTGACTCTGCCTGGGAAGGGCTCTCCATTCACCTTTGCAAGCTGGACCACGCCTCCATCTGTGACTTCTTTGACTACATAGGGTCCCAACCAATGCATTCAGAGTTTTCTAGGGAATTTCTTTAACTTGCTATTGTATAGTAATACTAGATCATTTTCTTTGAACATGCGCATCTTGATATCGTGATCATGCCAAGCTTTTCCTCGTTGCTTCCGTACTTGCTGATGGAATCCTACTAGAAACCATTCCTCCTCAACTTCATCCAATTGCGCGATCCTTTCTTCCAAATCTCTGAAGTCTGCCATGCCTGTCACCGCTACTATCTGTAAACTAGGTACAATGTATTCCATTGGCATGATGGCTTCCTTAGCATAGACTAACCAAAAAGGTGTCTAGCTAGTCAACTTCTTGCGCGTTGTTCGGTATGCCCATAGCACAGTAGGTATGCACAAATCCCAATCGTTTTGCTGCGTATTACATACCTATGTCAACGCAGTCTCCAAAATTTTGTTAAACGCTTCAACGGTCCCATTTGCTTGCGGATGGTATGGTGCATTTTGTTGATGATATATCTGAAATTCCTTAGTGAGTGCACTGATAGTTTCATTTAGGAAATGTGTTCCATGGTTGCTCATTAGAATTTTTTGACATCCAAATTGCATTAACACATTCTTGAACAAGAACTCCGCAGCTGTAGTGGTCGTGCAGTTTTTGACCAGTTGTGATTTCGCCCATTGGGTCAAGCATTCTGTCGCAATGATGATATAGTGCGCCCCCATTTTTCCTAGAGGCATGATAGGCCCCATAAATTTCATCACCCACTTCTGGAACGGTTGCAATGTCATTTGTGGCTTGAGTGGCATTTCATCCCTCCGCGATGGTTTCCTGGTCCGTTGACATAGGTTGCAGGCCCGACAGTACGTTTTCGAGTCTTGATGTAGGGTTGGCCACCATAGTCCGATGCGAAGAATCTTTTGTGCTGTGGCATAGCCTGCATAATTTCCTCCAGAAACCCCACCATGTGCTTCTGCCAAGATATGTCCTTGCTTGAATTCAAGTACACATCTACATAGTATTTCATCGTTGGCCATTTTGTAGAGATGCCCTGCAATAACAGTAAAGTTCATTGCACGTATCACCAATTCTTTCTTCTGCTAAATGGAATATCCCTGCGGTGCAGTGCCTGTGGTTAAGAAGTGGATTATATCCTCAAAATGACCATCCACGACGTGCACTACATAAAGCTATGCATTAGGTAGTCCTTCTCCTAGGTTTGTAGGCTCTTCACAATTCTCAATCCGGGACAAGTGAACTGGGCCTTCGTTTAACCATCCCGACTTTACGATGACTTCGAAATCATATACTTGAAATAATAGCAGCTACCGACAAATGCAGCCCCCCAACACAGACTTATTCACTAGGTATTTGAGCGTAGAGTGATCAGTATACATCTTAAAGTGTCCTCCGAGCATATAGTGGCGGTATTTCTGGAGTGCGTATACCATCGACAATCCCTCACGCTCAGTAGTGGAGTAGTTCTTCTCAGCTTTGGACAATCGTCGAATTGCGAATGCAATCAGGTGATCAATTCCTTCCGCTCCTTCCTGTGTGAGTACCGCGCCCAACGCGATGCACGACGCGTCAACATGCACGTGAAATACCATGTCCCATTTTAGAAAGACCAATATAGGAGCTGATGCCATCTTTTCCTTGAGCGTTTCCAGGCTTTTGTTGCATTCCTCATTACAACAATAAGTAGCGTCCTTTCTCAATAATTGTTCCATTGGTGCCATGAGCTGTGCATAGCTTTTTATGAACTTTCGATAGTAACTAGTGTGTCCCAGCATGGCGCGCAGTTGTTTGACACTTCGTGGTGCTTGTAGATTGAGTATGACAATAATCTTCACCAGATCCACCATCACGTCTTGCTTACAGGCAACAAGGATGAGTAAGTTCCCAAATGGGATGAGGAAAGTACACTTCTTTAGATTTAGTGCAATCTGGTGCTGTCGGCAAGTATCCAGCATTAACCGTAAGCTCGCGTTATGTTTCTTGACTAACACAAAAATGATCTAATCATGAAGATATACTTCCAAGAACTTATGTATAAACTCCTTGAATGCAGCTACCGTGACGCGCGATAATATCGTCTACATGTTCTTCAGTCCAACGACATCATCGTGTACTGAAAACAGCCCCATTTGGTGGCGAAAGTTGTTTTACTTCTATCCTCTAGTGCGATCTTGATCTAGTGGTATCTCGAGAAACCGTCCGTGAAGGAGTAGGCTTCCTGTACACCCACATTTTCCAGTACGTCATCTGTAAATGGTTTCGGAAATGGATCGTTAACACATGCATCATTGAGCTTCCTAAGATCCATGCAAATGCGAATTTCACCTTTCTGTTTTTTCTCCTGCACAACCATAGGACTTACCTAGTCGGACTCCTCCACTGGTTCAATTATTCCTGCTGCAAGCATTTTGTCCAACACTTTGTGGACCTTTGCTTTATATTTTGGATTCAACCGATAAGGTCGTTGCTTGACTAGCATTGAATCCGGCTTCAAGGTTATCTTCATCATTCCCAGGTCGTTGAGGATTCCTTTCAACTCCGTGATTTTAGTCGGGAATAAATCTTGATATTCTCATAGTAATTCAATGACCTTCTCCACCGTGGCATCATCCCACTATTTCCCAAGCGTGGCATACTTCGGCTCCTCCTCCATACCAATGTTTACTTGTTTCGTTTTGAGCCGCGCGATGATGTCGAGATCCTCGATTGTTGGTCTGCGAACCTCGCGACTCCCCTCTTTTTCTGGAATATTGATGTTTCTCGGGTTGTCATGATCCGAATTGGATCCTAAAACACTCTCTAAGTTTTCATGACTATTTCAAATTATGCTAAAAGATTCAAGTCTTAGAAATATCAAAGCTATCAAAAGGAATCCTTGTAAACAGTTGCAATTGTGGCTAGAGCGGAGCAATGAGGACCCTCGGTCAAGCTCGCAGACGGTTTTCCCATGGTAATGCGTGTTGGCGCAAACTGGTGAAACGGGAGGCCAAATCAAGAAACATGGGTGGTTTCTATTACGCGATTAGTGCTAATATCACGTATTGCAAGGCATCCCCCTCAGTGAAGGAAAGCCCCAAAGCACCCGAACCCGAAATCACTATAAAATTCGGAAAAGTAATGCATTTGGTTCCGTAGTGCAAGATTCCACAAACTGGCAGGATATTGGAAGGCCTCGAGGTTGTAAGCAGTTTTGATTGAGTCCCGCCCGATGCCACACATCGAGCAACATGTGTTCGGTGGATGAGAGAGAAAACCACTTGCATCGGATGGGTAAACATTGTCCGACTTGTCCGCCCGATATGAAGGATGATCATAGGATCTGGGGGACCCAGATCAGTGGCGAAGATGAGTCCCAATGACCGACCGGATCTGATAGGTCAAAAAGCAAGATGAGAGGGGATTTGAATTCTGACATGGATGATGAGTTGGCAAATGATTCATGATTCGCAGGTGATCTTGAAGCAAACAGAATTAACAGCCAATCAAAAATGATTCAAGGAATCTGATTCCCAGTTCGTTGGGAAACAGGTGGCCACCTCCCTACGAGGTGTCACCCAGTGATGATGACGTAGAGTAGAGGAATTTGAACGGACAGGGGTAAGGAAACTAGAAGACCAGGAAGCGGAAACGAATAGTCAAACGAGCAGACTAGCTTTAAAGCCATGACCTGACAGAAGGAAAAAGAGACAACACAGAGAGGCAAAAAAGAGTTAGCTAGACGCAAGAAGCTAATAGCAGAGAATAGAGAGTAGAAGATGAGTTGACCTGAAGGTAGCATTGAGCCAGAAAGAGCCAGAGAAAGTCAGACAGTCTATGTACTCCATTGAAGGTTTGAGAGGTTCAAGCAAATTCCTCAGCATAGGCCTATCATACTACTATGACCCTCAGAGGTCGAGTTCCATTAAGGAGAGTCTGTGCACTCCATTCCTACTGACTTGATTCTATTTAAGTGAGTCTCAAATGAGCTCACTGTTGTAAAAACTCTACTTGAAAACATAATAGAGAGGCCACCGCTGAAAGGTTGGACCAAGAGACGTAGCCCAGGAGGATTGGGTTAACTCTTTATTAAGCTTGTTTTGTTTACATGTTTGACTGTTATGTTTTCTCTGATTGCCTCAGTTTCTATGTATTATAGCAATCTTATCGATCTGTTGCATAAGTAACATAGGCACATCCATGCACATGAGTCTGTAATACCTTTAATTCTTTGTCCTGGATAAATTCCAGATCAAGTGGTGTCAAAGCTCTTGGTTACTAAGGTTAGACAAGTTTGTGCTGGATTTTGTTGTTCAATGCTAACTAGATCAAAGCTTAAATTAGGAAAAGGAGATTTGGCTGAAACTAACCCAGAAATTGGAAGAGTCTATTCTAAGAGGAAAATGTCAGAGGAAAATCCCTTGGAATCAGACACCCAGTTCATGGATAGTTTTATGACCATGAGATCCATGGTGGAGGAAATGTATAAGGAATTTAAGAAATATAGAGATGAAGATTCATCAAACTCCAAACAAGACAAAGGATTAGAGGAATATCTCCTCCATGACCACTTTAAAGGTAAAGGGAAAGAAGAAAAATTTCTCACGCCTCCTAATAGCCTTGAAAATAAAAATAAGACATCTTTGATTAAATTAGATGTTAAATTTGAGTTACCAATATATGATGGAGAGTGGAATGTAGAGAAGCTGGATAATTGGATTAGACAGATTGATGTTTATTGCAGAGTGAAAAGCATTGACTCAGACAAGAGTAAGATTCAGCTGGCTAGCCTACGCCTTGCAGGCACTTCCTTGGTATGTTGGGAAGGCAGGACACAAGCTGACATGAAAAAACATGGTAAGATTCTTTCTTTCTGGAGTGAATTTGTTTCTGCAATTAAAAAGCAATTCTACCCACTAGCCTACATGCAGCAAGCCATGATGAGTTGGCAAACGCTTCAACAACTAAAAGGGAAAAGTGTACAAGGTTACACCTAAGAATTTAGGAAAAGGTATTTGATTCTAGGAATTTCTTTAGACTCACCTAAGACTCTGTTGAAGTATATAGGTGGTCTACATAGCTATATGACGCACACTATCCTCGTGTTTAATCCCACTAGCATAGATGAGGTATCCGTTCAGGCTACGCATCTAAAAGCTAGAGGTAAGAATGGGAACCCAGAAGTTGGGGGATTATCCAAACCCACTGCAAGCCAAAATAAGGAGAAAAGAAAACAAAAATGGAAAGAGAGGAAGACAAACACTGTGCAGAAAATAAAGTCTTCATGCACTCACTGTAAGAAGGATGGGCATCATGATGAGCAATACTAGATTTTGCATCTGGAGCTGAAACCTAAGATGTTCGAGGGCAAGAAGAAGAAGACTGTTGCAACTATTCAAAAGGATCTCGGGTCAGACTCAAGATATGAAGAAAAAATCGTAGCCATAGGTATAAAAGGTTGTCCGCTTTATAGAATGTAGAAATCAAGAAGCAGGTACAAGAGCTACTCGATAAGGGGTTCATCAGACCTAGCACATCACCATATGGGTTTCCAATTGTTTTGGTGAAAAATAAAGATGGCTCATGGAGAATGTGCATTGATTACCGAGAACTGAATAAGATAACGATAAAAAATCGTTATCCCCTTCCTTGCATAGATGATCTATTAGATCAGTTGAAAGAAGTTGTTTATTTTTCCAAGTTAGACTTTCATAGTGGCTATCATCAGGATAGAGTTGCAGAGCAAGATGCATGGAAGACCACTTTCAAAACAAAGCAGGGATCATATGAGTGGCTGGTTATGCCTTTTGGCTTAACTAATTCTCCTGCTACTTTCATGAAAGTAATGAACGATGTACTCAGACCTTTTCTTGATGATATTTTTATTGTATATCTCAATGGCATTCTTATATTTAGCAAAACATGGGAAGAACATTTAAAGCATGTTAAGCAAACACTAGATGTTTTGAAAAGAGAAAATCTTTATGTTAAACTCTCAAAATGTGAATTTAGCAAAACATATTTGAATTATTTGGGACATATAGTAGGGGGTGGTGAATTGAAGATAGATCCCTCTAAGGTTGTAGTCAATGTAAACTAGCCTAAACCCAAATCTGCTACAAAAGTTAAAAGCTTCTTAGCAGCAGCACAATATTGGAGAAAGTTTATTTCTAACTTTTCCTTAATTGTAGCTCCCTTACATGCTTTAACATGATTGAACAAGGTGTTTAAGTGGGCAGGAAAACAGTAGAAAGCCTTCGACACCTTGAAAGAAAAGATTAGTATAGCACCAGTACTAGCACTGCCCGATCTTCAAAGACCATTTGAGATTGAAACAGATGCCAGTGACTATGCCATGGGAGCAGTGTTGATGCAGCATGGTAAACCAGTATGTTATCATTCTAATACATTTAATTCTATATTAGTTAACTATCCCACATATGATAAAGAATTGTATGCATTAGTATAGAGTGTGAAAAAGTGGAAACATTACTTAATGGGTAAAGAGATAGTTATACATACTGATCATCAACCACTTCAATATCTACACTCCCAAACTAAGTTGCAGCAATTAACACACTATAGATGGATGGGTTTTCTACAATAGTTTCATTTAGTCATCATATATAAAAAGGGCATACACAATAAAGTTGCAGATATGTTGTCCAAACAAATTATAAGTTCATATACTATACTTAAGCATAATTCAGTATTGCAAGAGAGCTACATTGAACAATATGCTCAAGATATAGATTTTAAAGATGTATATGCAACATTAAGTCAAGGCAAACAAGTAGAAGAATTGGATTATCATGTTAAGGACCAAATCTTGTATCATTTTGGGAAGCTATGCATTCCACAAACTGAAAGAGTAAAGATAATTTGAGAAGCACACACTTCTCTAATATCAAGTCACTTTGTGTAAGTGAAACAGTTGCACAGTTGCAAAGATTTTGTTATTGGCAAAAAGTGAATGAGACAGTTTCTAGATATGTAATAGGGTGTACCATGTGTGCTAAAAGCAAGCCCAACAATAGAAAACTAGGCTTATACAGTCCACTACCAGTTCCTTCTCATCCTTGGAAAAGTGTTTCCATGGACTTTGTTGGGGGATTGCTTAAATATAGAAAAGGTCATGACTATTTATATGTTGTTGTGGATAGGTTCAGAAAAATGTGTATTTTAATACCTTGTAACAAACAGATTATAGTTGAACAAACTGCAAAGTTGTTCTTTCAGCGTGTATGGGTTCATTTTGGATTACCCACTTCCATAATATCTGATCGAGATACCCGATTTGTTGGGAAATATTGGTCAAGTTTGTGGGAATTGATGGACACCAGGCTGAGGAAGAGCACAGTTTTTCACCCGCAAATAGATGGCCAAACAGAAGTGTTCAACAAGACAGTGATCCAGTTGCTCAGAGGCTATTGTAGCAAGCATCCCAAACTTTGGGATGAACATTTATGTTATGTGCAACATGCTTACAGCCGAGCTAAACATTCTTCTACACAGAGATCTCCTTTTGAGACCTGTTTTGGTTTCACACCAAGGTCTCCCTTGGATTTTGTCTTTGGTAAAGACATAGTAGTTGATGGACACAGTGATGTGGAGAAGGAAACTAAGTTAATTGAACAAATCCAAGAGATTCACTAAGAAGTACAGGAACAACTGGAAAAGAGCCAACAAAAGTACAAGGCAAGGCATGACAAGCATCGGATGGAGCATAGTTTCCAAGTTGGTGATCAAGTCTAGCTATATATCAGCAAAGATAGAATGCAAGGTGAAGGTAAGAAGCTGAAGCCAATAAGGTATGGACCTTTCAAGATACTCGAGAAAATTGGTGAGAATGCTTCTCGCCTTGATCTACCAGCTTACATGCACATCTACTCAGTCGTTAATGCAGACAGCTTGAGACTATTTGAACCTTCATTAATCAAAGATCCGGAAGAGCAGAGTCAATTGCCTTCTATTGATGTTCTGTTGCATAAATATCTTAATGAATTATAGGAAGATACAGTGCTAGACAAGAAGGTAAGAACTACGCGCAGAGGGGATGTTGAATACCTCAGGATTGGACTCAAAGGTTCAAAACCAAGTAGTGCGAAATGGATAGAAATTGAGCAAGAGAGGAAGAAATACCCTCACTTGATTGATGCTTAAAACAAAACCAAATTTTGTTCGTCCAAAAGCTATTTCAGTGGGAAGGCCGTGATCCAAATTGGATCCTAAAACACACTCTAAGTTTTCATGATTGTTTCAAATTATGCTAAAAGATTCAAGTCTTAGAAAATTTAAAGCTATCAGAAGGAATCCTCGTAAATAGTTGCAGTTGTGGCCAGAGTGGAGAAATGAGGACCCTTGGTCAAGAGAATAGACAGTTGGCCCATGGTCACGTGTGCTGGCACAAATTGCTAAAATGGGAGGCCAAATCAAGAAACGAGGGTGGTTTCTGAAAGTGCTAATGGTGTATCGCAGGGTGTCCCCCTCAGTGAAGGAAAACCCCGAAGCGCCTGGACCTGAAATCCCTATAAAATTTGGAAAAGTAAAACACTCGGTTCTGTAGTGCGAGATTCCACAAACCGGTAGGACATCGAAAGGCCTCGAGGTAGTAAGTAGTTTTGACTGAGTCCCACCCGATGCCACACATCGAGAACCACGTGTCTGACGGATGAGAGAGAAAACCGCCCGCATCGGACGAGTAAACATTGTGCAACTTGTCCACCTGATATGAAGGACGATCGCAGGATCTGGGGGACCCAAATCAATGGTGGAGATGCGTCTCGATGACTGACTGGATCTGACAGGTCAAAAAGAAAGATGACAAGGGATTTGAAGTCCGACATGGATGATGAATTTCCAAACGATTCGTGATTTGCGGGTGATCTTGAAGCAAATGGAATTAACGGCCAATCAAAAATGATTCAAGGAAACTGATACCTAGTTCGTTTGGAAACAAGTGGCCACCTCCCTGCGAGGCGTTACCCATCGATGATGACACAAAGCAGAGGAATTCAAACAGAAATGGCCAAGGAAACTAGAAGGGTGGGAAGCGGAAATGAACAGTCAAAAGAGCAGTCTGGGTTTAAATTTGTGACCTGACAAAAGAAAAAAAAGACAACACAGAGAGGCAGACAAGAGTTAGCTAGACACAAGAAGATAATAGTAGATAACAGAGAGTAGAAGCTGAGCTGACTTGAAGGCAACATCGACCCAAATAGAGCCATAGAGAGTCAGAGAGTCTGTATACTCCATTGAAGGCTTGAGAGGTTCAAGCAAACTCCTCGGCATAGGCATGTCATACTACTGTGACCCTCAGAGGTCGAGTTCGAGTAAGGAGAGTCTGTGCACTCCATTCATACACACTTCATTCTGTTTAAGTGAGTCTCGAATCAAGCTCACTATTGTAAAAACTCTGCCTGAAAACATAATAGAGAGGCAACCACTGAAAGGCTGGACTAGGAGACATAGCCTAGGAGCATTGGGTGAACTCCTTATTAAACTTGTTTTGTTTACATGTTTGACTGTTATGTTTTCTCTGATTGCCTCAGTTTCTATGTATTCTAGCGATCTTATCGATCCGTTTAATAAGTAACATAGGCACATCCATGCACATGAGTTTGTAATACCTTTAATTCTTTGTCCTAGATAAAGTCCAGATCACACGATCATCATCTTCTACCTGCACATTATAGCATTCTAGGGCCTGGATCAACTGATGCGATCAATCTGGCTGCACTATTTCCTCTGGCTCCAGTGGTTCTTTAAAAATGGTGGCCTTCACAGCTTGCAATGCATCATCAAAAATATCCATCCATTGGTCTTCAAATAAGAATGTTAATAAAAATCCTTCATGTAAGATATCCCATTCGCCTGTACCATGTTGGAGTTCTGTTTCAGTATACTAGTTCCTTAGGATGACATCCAGGGTATCTTAAAATAATTGTACCCACTCCGGCTGGGGTTATTCCCCGTAGGCCTGGGTCCATTTGGTAAGGTGCATACGTGGGTCATCGCATCTATCGTATTTCTTAGTTATTCATAGTTCTAGCTTCCCAAACCTTATCTGCATCATCCTCCTGCAACCGTGCCAATCTTCAAAATTTCCTTCATGTGTTCCCTACCAACGCGCAGGCGTCACATGTAGCACCCATTTTAATGCCTCGAACTGCTAGTATTTTGGTACTGCGCGCTCAAATTTGGTCAGGAATTCATCCACCGCTGTCAACCCATCATACATATATAGTTCTCGATCTTGGGCTCTTATGCAACACAGCGACCTCATCATCATGTTGCGGTTTAACGTTGTTACTTCATTCAACCGGTTATGCCATCGTTCGTCTTCTTCATCTGAGTTTTACATGTAGGCCTCAACGTGCTCCCACGGTATTCTTTCTTCTATAGTTGGATTGACCCAATCCTGATCTCGAACAGTTATCTTGTATATATGATCCAATTCTTCATCAAATTCATCGTCACGGAAGGATTCAATGTAGCACGCTCCTTCAACTGGGTCTAGCAGAACGACTACGCGTAGGGATTTCTTCTCAAATATCATCTTCGGGTTCTTTAGATTGATGACTCCATTCATATCTGTGGCCTAGTCTATTCCTAATAATGTGGGGTATGGATTACTGTCATCAACAATTTCTATTGCTTCAAAGTTAGTATGTGTACTTACACCTTCAATGTCCACTGTCACCCCCTGCAATCTTCCCATTGGTAAGATATTTTGCTGATTGGCCATCCATAGTTGAATAGGAGATCACTGTAGTGCGGGCCTGCCCATGCATTCCCACGTTTTCTTAGGAAACACATTCGCATCTAACCCCAAATCCAAGATGACCTGATCCCTCTCGTACTCACCGATTTGCGTCGTCATTCGTATTTCCCGCCCGGTGAGCAGAGCATGTTTCCCCAACTTCCAGACTACGTGCGGCTCCATTGATCCTGTGCACCTAGTGATCAGCTCTTGTAGCCCTTTGACTGCCCTATTATCGCATAGGAGCTTCATACATGTCTTTAAAAAGGTAGTAAGCATAGAAGGGTCCATTCCTGGCTTAGTTAGATCCCTACTACCTGGAGTAGAGACTTTCGTGAAGCTCTCTTGAGCTTCCTTAGATGTCTCCTTCACTCGCTCGAACTCATGCTGCTTTGTAAGGGTTTTGCAAACCTAGGGGCCTACCTAGGTTAATTTCCCCTTATCTTCCCGTGTAGTTGTGCCGCTCCTCGATACCATGTTTACACTGGGGTCATATTCACGCAGTTCGGACCTCATCATCTGGACATTCTACATTGTCGTAGCTTGTGCCGCCCTTTTCTCACGTATCTGCGCAATAAATGTGGGGCAATCTATCATTTCATGATCGAACTGCTCGTAATAGGGGCATGATATTCAGTTCGGGTTGGTACAATCACGCACGTAGTGCGCTGGTCCTCCGAAGTTGTAATGGATTAGCTGCCCGCAGCCCCTTACTGGCCCCATTCATCCCTATCCCTGTCCTCGTCCCTGGAACCCACCACACGCTATCACCATGGTTGGATCGTAACCTTGTGCCTCAGTTTGCATCTTGTAGGCAGGTGATTGGTCCATCAATAACTCATAACTACGGCAGTCACATTCCTCCCTACATAGTGAAAGTTTATTTCTAACTTTTCCTTAATTGTAGCTCCCTTACATGCTTTAACAGGATTGAAAATGTGTTTAAGTGGGGAGGAAAATAGTAGAAAGCATTCGAAACCTTGAAAGAAAAGATTAGTATAGCACCAGTACTAGCACTGCCCGATCTCCAACAACCATTTGAGATTGAAACCGATGCCAGTGACTATGCCATGGGAGCAGTGTTGATGCAGCACGGTAAACCCATATGTTATCATTATAAGACATTTAATTCTGTAGTCGTTAACTATCCCACATATGATAAATAATTGTATGCATTAATACAGTGTGAAAAAGTGGAAACATTACTTAATGGGCAAAGAGACAGTTATACATACCGATCATCAACCACTTCAATATCTACACTCCCAAACTAAGTTGTACCAATCAAGACACTATAGATGGATGGGTTTTCTACAACAGTTTCATTTAGTCATCATATATAAAAAGGGCATACACAATAAAGTTGTAGATATGTTGTCCAGAACAATTATAAATGCATCTACGATACTTAAGCATAATTCAGTATTGCATGAGAGCTACATTAAACAATATGCTCAAGATATAGATTTTGAAGATGTATATGCAACTTTAAGTCAAGGCAAACGAGTAGAAGAATTGGATTATCATGTTAAGGACCAACCCTTGTATCATTTTGGGAATCTATGCATTCCACAAAATGAAAGAGTAAATATAATTCGAGAAGCACACACTTCTTTAATATCAAGTCACTTTGGTGTAAGTAAAACAGTTGCAAAGATTTTGTAATTGGAAAAAAATGAATGAGAGAGTTTCTGGATATGTAAGAGGGTGTACCATGTGTGCTAAAATCAATTCCAGCAATAGAAAACTAGGCTTGCACACTCCACTACCAGTTCCTTCTCATCCTTGGGAAAGTGTTTCCATGGACTTTGTTGGGGGACTGCCTAAATCTAGGAAAGGTCATGACTATTTATATGTTGTTGTGGATAGGTTCAGAAAAATGTGTATTTTAATACCTTGTAACAAACAAATTATGGCTGAAAAAACTGCAAAGTTGTTCTTTCAGCGTGTATGGGTTCATTTTGGATTACCCACTTCCATAATATCTAATCGAGATACCTGATTTGTTGGGAAATTTTGGTCAAGTTTGTGGGAATTGATGGACAGCAGGCTGAAGAAGAGCACAACTTTTCACCTGCAAACAGATGGCCAAATAGAAATGGTCAATAGGACAGTGATTCAGTTGCTCAGAGGCTATTGCAGGAACCATCCCAAACTTTCAGATGAACAGAGAGATCTCCTTTTGAGACCTATTTTGGTTTCACACCAAGGTCTCCCTTGGATTTTGTCTTTGGTAAAGACATAGTAGTTGATGCACACAGTGATGTGGATAAGGCGACCAAGTTCATTGAACAAATCCAAGGGATTCACCAGGTAGTATAGGAACAGCTGGGAAAGAGCCAAGCCGAGTACAAGGAAAGGCGTGACAAGCATCGGATGGAGCATAGTTTCCAAGTTGGTGATCAAGTATGGCTGTATATAAACAAAGACAGAATGAAAGGTGAAAGTAAGAAGCTGAAGCCAATAAGGTATGACCCTTTCAAGATACTCAAGAAAATTGGTGAGAATTCTTCTCGCCTTGATCTACCAGCTTACATGCACATCTACTCAGTCGTTAAAGCAAATAGCTTGAGACTATTTCGACCTTCATTATTCAAAGATCCCGAAGAGCAGAGTCAATTGCGTTCTGTTGATGATGTGTTGCCTGAATATCTTAATGAATGACAGGAAGATACAGTTCTAGACAAGAAGGTAAGAACTACGCGTAGAGGGGATGTTGAATACCTCAGGATTGGAGTCAAAGGTTCAAAACCAAGTAGTGTGAAATGGATAGAAATTGAGCAAGCGAGGAAGAAATACCCTCACTTGATTGATGCTTAAAAGAAAACCAACTTTTGGTGGTCCAAAATCTTTTTTAGTGGGAAGGCCATGATGCGGATTGGATCCTAAAACACTCTCTAAGTTTTCATGACTATTTCAAATTATACTAAAAGATTCAAGTCTTATAAAAATCAAAGCTATCAGAAGGAATCCTCATACATAGTTGTAATTATGGCCAGAGCGGAGCAACAAGGACCCTCGGTCAAGCGCACAGACTGTTGGCCCATGGTAACGTGCGCTAGCACAAACTGGAAAAACGGGAGGCCAAATGAAGAAATTGGGGTGGTTTCTGAAAGCGCTAATCGAGTATCGCAGGGCGTCCCCCTCGGTGAAGGAAAGCCTCAAAGCGTCTGGACCTGAAATCACTATAAAATTCAGAAAAGTAACGCATTCGTTCCATAGTGCGGGATTCCTCAAACCGGCAGGATATCGGAAGGCCTCGAGGCAGTAAGTAGTTTTGACTGAGTCCCGCCCGATGCCACACATTGAGTGCCACACGTCTAACAGATGAGAGAGAAAACTACCCACATTAGACGGGTAAACACTGTGCAACTTGTCCGCCTGATATGGAGGACGATCATAGGATATGGGGGACCCAGATCAAAGGTGGAGATGCATCTCGATGACTGACTGGATCTGACAGGTCAAAAAACAAGATGACAGTGGATTTGATGTCTGACGTGGATGATGAGTTGGCAAACGATTCATGATTCGCGGGTGATCATGAAGCAAACAAAATTAATGGCCAATAAAAAATGATTCATGGAATCATACACCCATTTCATTGGAAACATGTGGCCACCTCCCTGTGAGGCATTACCCAGTGCTGATGACGTAGAGCAAAGGAATTCAAAGGGAAAGGGGAAGGAAACTAGAAGGTTGGGAAGCATAAACGAACAGTCAAAAGAGCAGACTGGCTTTAAAGCCGTGACCTGACAGAAGAAAAAAAGAAAACACAGAGAGGTGAACAAGATTTAGCTAGATGCAAGAAGCTAATAGCAGAGAACAAAGAGTAGAAGCCAAGCTGACTTGAAGGCAAATTTGAGCCAGGCAGAGCCAAAGAGAGTCAGAGAGTCTGTGTACTCCATTGAAGGCTTGAGAGGTTCAGGAAAAATCCTCGGCATAGGCCTGTCATAGTACTGTGACCCTCAGAGGTCGAGTTCCAGTAAGTTGAGTCTCTGCACTCCATTCATACAGACTTCATTATGTTTAAGTGAGTCTCGAATCGAGCTCACTATTGTAAAAAATTTTCTTGAAAACATAATAGAGAGTCCACAACTAAAAGGCTGGACCAGAAGACGTAGCCCAGGAGCATTGGGTGAACTCATTATTAAACTTGTTTTGTTTACTTGTTTGACTGTTATGTTTTCTCTGATCTCCTCCGTGTCTATGTATTCTAACAATCTTATCGATCCGTTGCGTAAGTAACATAGGTACATCCATGCACATGAGTCTGTAATACCTTTAATTCATTTTCCTAGATAAATTCTAGATCACATCATCATCATCTTGTACCTGCACATTGTAGCATTCTAGGGCCTGGCTCAACTGATGCGACCAATCTGGCTGCACTATTTCCTCTGGTTCCAGTGGTACTTTAAAAATGGTGGCCTTCACAGCTTGCAATGCATCATCAATAGTATCCATCCATTGGTCTTCAAATAAGAATGTTAATAAAAATCCTTCACGCAAGATATCCCATTTGCCTGTACCATGTCGGAGTTCTGTTTCAGTATACCAGTTCCTTGGGATGACATCCAGGGTATGATAAAATAATTGTACCCATTCCGGCTGGGGTTCTTCCCCATAGGCCTGGGTCCAGCTGGTAAGGTGCATACGTGGGTTATTGCGTCCATCGTATTTCTCAGTTATTTGTAGTTCTGAATTCCCAAACCTTATCTGCATCATCCTCCTGTAGTCGCGCCAATCTTCAAAAGTTCCTTCATGTGGTCTTCAACAGCATGCATGCGTCGCATGCAGCGCCCATTTTAATGCCTCAAACCTCTAGTGTTCTAGTATTGCGTGCTCAAACTTGGTCACTAATTCGTCCACCACTATCAACCCATCATACTTCAACACTTCACGATCTTGGGCTCTTACGCAAGACAACAACCTCGTCATCATGTTGCAGTTTAACATTGTTACTTCATTTAACCGGTTATGCCATCGTTCGTCTTCTTCATTTGAGTTGTACATGCAGGACTCAGCGTGCTCCCACGATATTCTTTGTTCTGCAGTTGAATTGACCCAATCCTGATCTCGCGTAGTTATCTTGTATATATGATCCAATTCTTCATCAATTTCATCATTGCAGACGGGTTCAGTGTGGCGCGCTCCTTTAGCCAGGTCTAGTGGAACGACTACGCGTAGGGACTTCTTCCCAAATATCATCTTCTGGTTCTTTAGATTGATGACTCCATTCATATTTGTGGTCCAGTCTATTCCTAATAATGCGGGGTATGGATTACTGTCATCAACAATTTCTATTACTTCAAAGTCTGTCTACATACTTACACCTTCAATGTCCAGTGTCACCCCCTACAATCTTCCCATCGGTAAGACCTTTTGCTGATTGGCCATCCGTAGTTGAAAAGGAGACCATTGTAGTGCGAGCCTGCCCATGCATTCCCACATTTTCTTAGGCAACACATTCACATCCAACCCCAAATCTAGGATGTCCTAATCCCTCTCGTACTCACCGATTTGCGTCATCATTTGCATTTCCCGCTCGGTGCACAGAGCACATTTCCCTAGCTTCCGGACTACGCACGACTCCCTTGATCCTATGCACTTAGTGATCAGCTCTTGCAACCCTTTGATTGCCCTATTGTCACATAGTAGCTTCATACATGTCTCTAAAAAGGTAGTAAGCATAGAGGGGTCCATTCCTGGCTTAGTTGGATCCCTACTACCTAGAGTAGAGACTTTCGTGAAGCTCTCTTGAGCTTCCTTAGACATCTCAGGTGAATTTGACTGATTTGATCGGAGTGAAATGCTCTGTGGACTATATCCAAAGACCTAGTTGACTCATATATTCCTTTCGATTGTTTTTGGTTTTTTTTATTATAAAAAAAATTGCCTCTGCTTCCAGAATTTTTAAGGTCTGCTCTAAGTTTCTCAACTTCGCTGGCCATAGAAATCAAGTTCTTCTCCATAGCCTGCTTGTTCGGACTGCTCATTATTTGCCTTCTTTTCATATTCAATCACTGTCCTATATTGTATCAATTCCTGACGTAAACTGTCAAGCTCTGCCCTCAATGTCGGAACCTGCTCGAGATCAGCTTGTGCTCTAGACAATTCTTGATTCCGAGTTTGCACTTGCACTGAAAATTCTTGATGAAAGCCATTTAGATTTTGAGTACCAACGCGCAATTGCAATGACGTCGGAATGGTAGCAATGGCCAATGCTTGGAGAGAGCTCTGCTCTAAATTTCAATAAATAAATTAGCCTATGACTGAAGCGGAATCTCTCGTGCTAGCGTAAAGATTCAATGTGCTCTTTTTGTAAGTACTGACTTCTTCAGGGTTTTGCAGCAGGTCTTATGCTTAGCATCTCTTTCTTAGATTTGGTCCATAATGCTATCAACTCGATTGGCTTTTTAAAAGCGAATCTGTGGTTGTTTGGAGGTGTTGTAGTATTTGTTTTCATCATAAATTTTATTCCAGAGCCAACTCTGATTCCCTCTCAAAATCAGGCAGATAAAAGTGAAAATAATCACTATGATGGAGGGAAGGATCTGAAGAAAAAGCGACGGAGAAAAATATTCAGTGGCGTACCAGAATTATTGGTGTCAAAGTGAATTATTGATCACCGCGTGGTTGAATTATTGAGGTTTGAAATTTATTTGCACTACTTTTGTATCAAGAAAGGCATCAAGCTTGACAGCAGCTTGAAGGCTCTAACGAGATTCGAACCTAGAAAATTGGTACCAGATTTGGATTTTGGAAATACAGCTACTATGAATTTTTGATTCAAATATACACAATTTTATGTAATGTTTTATTATTGGAGTAATAAGGGTCTTGGAACATTTGATAAGGTGATTGTAATTTTTTGGGGCAATAAGGAGTTTTTTTTGTAATTTTTTTTTTAGGAGATAAATGTAACACAAAGTAATTTTACTTTGAGGGGGGGGTAAATTTTTTTTCCCAGATTGTGCAAAAGCACCATTGTAAAAAGTCAAATTTTGAAAGTTGCCCTGTAAAAATTTGAGAAATTGACTAGAGCCAAGCACAACGCTCAGTCAATATTCTCCTGTTTTGACGACTATTCGAGGGTCAAGGACAAGCCCCGATAGATCGTGTTTTTTGCATGGTGTGTTGTGTTGACTATCTTGTCCTTTTTTGTTCTACTTCTTGGTGCAACGCTTCAACGCTAAAATGTCTAAGTTGATTAATTTGTTTTCTGATTCCGACAAACTAGAAGGCACCAAATCTTATAAAACGTGGCATCGTCTCATCGAAAGCACACTCATTTACAATGAATTATGGCAGGGAATATGTGATGGTGATGTTAAACCGAATAAACCCACAAATGCAGATGCACTGGCAAAATGGGAAATCAAGAATGCTAAAGCCTTAGCTCTTATTAAATCGTCTGTAAATGATGAAATGTATGTCCATATAGAAAATGCTACAGATGCATGGTCTACCTTGAAAATTTTTAAAGACCTCTTTGATACTCAGCCTGAATCAAAGAAAGTCGATCTACAATTAAAATTGTTGCAACAAAAATTAACTGAAGGCGGTGATGTTCTTGAATATCTCTCAAGACTTAAGAATATCAAGCAAGAAATTATTAATGCTGGTTTTCCTGCAATTGATGATAGCTTTATGGTCACAATTGTAATTGTTGGGCTTCCTTCTTCCTATACGCATTTTTTAGAGACTCTACAAGTAACTGGGAAATTAGAGAAACTAAAGTTTGATAAGCTTTGTGAAATGTTGAGTCAACATGATAAAACGTTTGGGAAGAAGAAGAAAGTTGGTGAAGATGTTTTTCTCATAGAGGCCAGCACTAGTAATTCATCAGCAGATAGTTCTTGAGGAAGAGGCAGAGGGAATCAGAATCAAGCAGCACATAATCGAGGCCGAAGCCAAAGCAGAGGCACCAATTTTAACAGAGGCGGAAGAAATAATTTTCAAGGTAGAGGAAACAACCAAGGAAGAGGAAATTTTCAAGGACAAGGATATAATAGTCAAGGTAGAGGACAATCTCAAAATAGAGGTCAAAGCAGAGGCAGAGGACAATATTTAGGACGAGGAAGAGACTTAGGTCAAATTGTGTGTCGAAGATGTAACAAAGTTGGCCATTATGCTGAAGATTTTCGAACATCACTTAATAAAATTCCCAAGTTTCAGCAGCATTCAACACAATTTGCAAATGATCAAGATGAAGATAACTCAGAATATGTTTTTACTTCCTCACTAGCATCTCAACTTTCATCTCATCTTAGAAGTGACTATAAAGATGCTTGGATCTTGGATTTCGGGGCAACTCAGCACATGACTTGTTGACGTGATTTTTTCTGGAATTTTCAAGAATTCCAACTTAATTCAATTTTTCTTGCTGATGATACAAAACATACTCCTTATGGAAAAGGAGTAGTAACAATTTTTCTCCCTGACATTGGAGAAAAAATGATTTCCAATGTATGGTATGTTCCCAGTTTCAAGAAAAATTTTCTCTCATTAGTCACGATTCGACAAGCAAGACATCAGGTGATTATGGAAGATGGTTTAGTGAAGATTAATTCAGTGAAACAGAACTTGAAAACAATCATGATAGGTTATGAAGATGGAAAACTGTTACGGATGAAAGGGACAATTATTCCAAGGCATTCTGATTTTGCAGGGGCAGTCACTACAGGTATTTCACCTATAAGACTATGGCATGTAAGATATGGACATTTGAATTTTGAGAGTCTTTCTCAATTGCAGAAACAAGGAATGGTTAAAGGACTTCACACATTCAAAAGGGAAAATGCAAAATGTGAAGCTTGCATTTATGGCAAACAA
>APFE030107818.1:5118-19926 GCA_000404065.3 Pinus taeda | reverse complement strand
GGGCCTACTCTTGTTGAGGCTTAGAACCTTCACTGACAGCAACTATGTCACCTTCGGGACTGCGGATTAGGGTCCTCATTGCTGCAGAATTAGGGCCTCCTTTTTGACAGCGAATTAGGGCCTCTTGATTGCATATAGATGACCTTAGATTAGGTCTGCGTATTAGACCTCCTTTAGACAACGAATGAGAGCTCCTCTTAAAAGCGCATTAGGGCTCCTCCTTTAGTTGTGTATTAGGGTCTAATTGCTGCGGATTAGGGCCTTCATGAGCAACGTATTGAGGCTCCTCCTTGACTATGTATAAGGGTCTCTTGGACAACGGATTAGGGCCTCCCTTTAAGTGTATATTATAGCTCTTCTTGACAGCATATAGAGCCTACCTTAACTGCGGATTGGAGCCTTCCCTTTGATGTGGATTAGAGCCTCCTCTACTACGTATAAGAGCTCCTTTGATATGCGGCCAGGTCTCCTTCAAGACTGCAGCTAGGGCTTCTCCCTTAGTCTCCTCTTCACCTGCGGCTAGGGCTACTCCCGCTTGACCTCTCTTGCCACCAAACCCAAACGAGTGGAGAGAGATCATGAGTGAAGTGTGTGTGACAAATGACTTGAGGCCTCCTCTATTTATAATGCCATGTTGAGGTTGCACTGAGGGTGATTTGGTTGCTGGCCGACCTTGACAAATTGTCAATAATACAAATAAATTCATATCTCCATAAATACATGTCGGAATTAGATGATCTTTAGATCAATCCTACACCTCTCGAAGAGAGGAATCCAAGAAAAATATCAGCTGTCACAAATGAGATGACCCACCTGGACTTTGGCCCTAGTTGCCAATTTTAACATCATCGAATGAGTTGTCCAATGTGGAATTAACCCTAGTTGCATAATTTAACATTATGTCTACACCTGCAGCAGTTACTCATATTCTCCTTCAAACACTTGCTCAATTGTGAGCAAGTCGCTAATGTAACTTAGCCTAAGTCTAACTTAGGAAAAAGGACATATTAGTATGTTCGCTAATTGAGCTGAAAGAAACTTAAGAAAAGTAAAGTAATTTACTTTTGTGATTTTGTTTTAATCTTAGTCGTTGATCTCAAGTGAGGTGATATATAGTATCAGCCATTAAATCACTTTGAGATTAGGGTTAGGGATTTAACCTATGTTGCACAGGGACCCGTCCCCACCAAAATTCATGGTGTTTCCTTCGTCCCGACGATCCGGGGACTTTGGAACTCAATGAAAACTTCCCCAATTAGTCAGGGACTTGGCGACTTCCAGGTCGTCCCCGGGCTGTCCCTCGAAAAATTAGGGACTTTTCAGGGGGACTTTAGGATGTCCTCCAATATCTCGGGGTTTTTCTCTGGCATCCGCCAAATCTAGGGTTCTCTTGTCTTCGCTTGTCTTCTACATTTTGTTATTCATGTTCTATCTACAGTTACTGTTGATGTGATTTATGGTTAATGTGATTACTATTGGAAGACTAAATTGGAAATTGCTATTGCGATGCTAAAGGACATGGAAGTAATTTTGCTAAGCATAGAACATACCGCTGTTAATTAAAATTAACATGGTATTAGAGCACAGGTGAAGTGTTAAATTTGGCAACTCAATGGCTCATATGATGCAACTGGTAATTTTATTGGGTTCCTCTCTCCAAGAGGTGTAGAATTGATCTAAAGATCATCTCATTCTGACATGTACAAATGGAATTACGAATTTATTTTGTTTATGGACAAATTGTCAAGGTTGGCCAGCAAACTAATGTAGGCTCCTGGCTCAAAAGCCCAACAGTCACGTCTAGTCATCCTCAACGTTTGCATATAAATAGAAGGTGCCTTTGCCTCATTTGGACATCACTCACCTTCTCATTTCATCTGTCTCCTCATCTAATTAGGTACGGATTTCAAGATAGCCTCTCTCCACACGTGTGAAGAAGAAGACAGTTTTCTGCATTGACCGAATTTTAGGGAAGTTTGACCTACATTGACCAGTAGTGTTGACCTTGTTTGACTGCGATTTTTGTGGGATACTTTCCGTTTGGGCAGGCCGCATTTCTAGGCACAGAAATTGAGGTAGTTCGTACTGTTTGACCAGCGTTGACTGCAAAAGCGTTTGCCTACAACGTTGACCAAGTTTGGCTGAGTGTTTTGGGACTGTTTTGGGCTGATTTGATTTGTTGTTGGAGGTTGGGTTGACTAAGTTTGACCGAGCTATTTTGGAGGTCAAAATCTGCCTTGTTCACCAGCATTGACTTTTTGTTTAGGGCTTCCTTTTGATGGGACAGATTTCACTTTGATTGGGCAAGTGAATATTACATATTGTACTCTTTCTCTCCGCTGAACTTTTGAAGAATAATAAGAATTGATCAAAAGGTTTCCCCACATTGGGGTTTGTCCCAGCTGGCGCCATATCTTGTGTTTTCTTGTCTTGGCTTATCTTCTACTGTTTTATTTATGTTCTATCTGCATTTACTGTCATGTTAATGTGATTGCTAATCTAGAAATTGAAATTGGGTTTATAAGAAAATTGAAGTAAATTGCTCTTAGGCATACATAGAACATACCATGCTTATCTAAAATTAACATGTAGACAAAGCCCAAGCAAGAGAGAGAAAAGTAATCACTAAGGGAGATCTGTTAGACAAGATCACTGGACTAGCCCAAATGGCTACTACATCTTACTTCAAATATGAGGATAAGCTCAAGGACGAATCTGACTATCATGCATGGAAGATGACTTTGGATTTGACTTTGGAAGGGCATGAAGCCATGGACTATGTGCAGGGAAGAGTGGTGGAGCCTTTCTTCAAATGCACCAGCTACTACAAAGACAAAGTACAAGAAAGGTAGGTCAAAGTTAAAAGAATTATCATAGACTCCATTCAAAAGCATTTGGTTGCCCATATTTCTGATTTAGGAACATCTAAGGAAATGTATGATAAGATGGTTAGGATGTTCAAAGTAAACAATGCAAATCAATCCTCTTTCTCAAGAACAAGTTTGAAGGACATGAAGATCGATAAAGGGGAGCCTATCCAATCCTACTTTATGAGAATAACACAAATCAAGAATGACCTACTATCTATTGGAGTAGTTATTGCTGACAGGGAGCTCACTCTCATTGCTCTTGGAGGTCTTTCAATAGCATGGGATGTGTTTAACACCACATTCTCAACAATGGCAAGATACCTGGTTTCGATGAATTATTAGCTCGATGCACTCAAGAGGAGACGAGGATGATGGAGAGAGACAAGCCCTCAAATGGAAATGAACCTATTGCTTTCTCTGCTCGTGCAAAGAGGAAAAATAATGTGGGGTCCAAGGAGACAGAGTCAAGGATTCAACAAGGGATTCAAAGAAGGAAGAAAAGGAAGGCGCTACAATTGCAAAAGATTCGACCACTATGCTAGAGAGTGTCCTCACAAGAAGAATACTCCAAAGGATGACGACGACGACAACAACAATTTCAAAGGCAATGGCAATCAAAGGAACAACAGATTCAACAATAAAGGAAAGAGGAATGCTCCCACTATTCGATATGGAAATGCTCGACCTCCCGAAAGGACGAGCAATTCCAAGTATGAGGAAAGTAATGTTGTAGAAAAACAAAAGGAGTTTTATCTTATTTCTGCTCTATCTACTTCCTCTCCTCCAAATACTTTTGATCAATGGTTGATAGATAGTGAAGCCTCAAGGCAATTCACTAGGTACAAAGAGGCCCTCTCAAATTTGATTGAAAAGACGACTAATTTGGAGATCATACTTGGAGATAATGCCACCTACTCGTGAAAGGGATAGGTACTGTCACTCTTCACTTGAATCAAGGTCAAACCATTCGTCTACATGAAGTATTGTATGTGCCCGATTTGAAGAACCTGATGTCCATTTTTGCGATGGAAGAAAAAGGCTTCACGGTAGCATTCATTGATGGAAAGGTACATATTTGGCAAAGAAACCCTAAAGATGCATATTCACATGTATTTAGGGTTGATGGTCTCTATCAAGTTGGAGGAAGTCCTTTGGGAACCTTGATTTGCAATACTTCTCTTCAATCTAAATTATGGCACCGGAGATTTGCCCACCTTCATTACAAAACCTTACCTCGGGTAAGGAAGATGATCACTGGTATGCCCGAGTTCAATATGAATCATGAAGGAGTTTGTCAGGGTTGTCCAACTAGGAAACTTACAAGGGGACCACTCCCTTTAAGTGAAAGCCAAACTATCGATATTCTTCAATTGGTCCATTCTGACCTAGCTAGTATGTTTCCTATAACATCATTGGGAGGATATTTATACTATGCAATTTTGGTGGATGACTTCTCTCGCAAAACATGGATCTATTTCTTGAAGAAGGACGGAGTGTTCCAATGGTTTCGTTCTTTCATATACTTGGTGGAGAATCAAACAAGGAAGAAGATCAAAATATTGAGAACCGACAATGGAACCGAGTAAGAATCAAATGAATTCAGTGACTTTTGCAGAGAGGTTGGCATTAAGAGGGAGACAACCATTCCATACACTCCTGAGCAAAATGGAGTTGCTAAAAGGAAGAATCGAACAATCATGGAAGCCAGTCGTGCCATGCTTCATGAACAAGGTCTACCGAAGTTCTTATGGGGAGAAGCTGCCAACACTGCCATGTATGTTCAAAATAGGAGCCCACATTTAGCACTGGATTTCAAGACACCCGAAAAAATTTTGACTCGTAAGAAACCTCATGTTTCTCATTTTAGAATATTTGGTTGTCCCATGTATTTTCATGTGCCTAAAGAGAAAAGAAACAAGTTGGAAGCATCTGGAAAGAAAGGTACATTTGTGGGCTACAATGAAAATTCAAAGGCATATAGAATCTATGTGCTTGGTCAAAGAGATGTGGAAGTAAGACATGATGTCACATTAGATGAAGACACTACCCTTGGGAAAGCCAAAGGTCTCCCCATTCCAAGGAAGGATAATGATGATGCTGCAGAAAAGCAAGATGAACCTCTGACAGATGGATCCCATTGATCCACCTCCTAGTGATCCCTCTACCTCAACGAAAATAGCTTTATGGCTCAAAGATACTCTCGAAGATGCTGAAAGACATATTGCACCAAGAGGGACATTTCAAGAAAGTAAGAAGCCAAATAGGTATCAAGGGTACTTAGATGCTATGAGTACTATTGTTCAAACTGAGCCATGTACATTCAAAGAAGTCATAAAGCACCAAGTCTGGAAGGATGCAATGAATGAGGAGTATGAATCTATCATGAAAATTGATGTTTGGGATGTGGTGCCTAGACCGAAGGACAAGTTTGTAGTCACCTCAAAATGGTTATACAAAGTTAAACATGGAGTTCATGGGAGTGCTGAAAATATAAGACTAGGTTCATTGCTAAAGGGTTCTCTCAAATGGAAGGAGTGTACTATGACGAGATATTTGCACCGGTTGCCCAATACACCACTATTTGATCTATTATAGCTCTTGTTGCCACTCAAGGGTGAAGCCTACATCAAATGGACGTTAAAATCGTTGTCTTGCATGGCTCACTTAAGGAAGAAGTCTACTTGGAACAACCTCAGGGGTTCGAAGTGCAAGATCGAAGGACACATGTATGCAAGTTGAAGAAAGCCTTCTAAGGGTTGAAGCAAGCCCCTAAGGCTTGGTATGAGAGGATTGATAGCTATCTTACGAAGTTGGGATTTACAAGGAGCGATGTTGATCATAACCTATACTTCAAGGTTGAAAAGGACATGCCTCTCATTTTGGTCCTTTATGTAGATGATCTCTTTCTTATAGGTGCAAACCCTCTCATTTATCAATGAGGGAGTTGGCTTTCGAATTCGAGATGGACCTAGGACTGATGCACTACTTCCTAGGCATGGAGGTCTAGCAAAAGTCGGGTGAGATTTTCCTTTCTCAAGGAAAATACATTGTGAAGATACTCGAGAGATGTTGGATGGTGGATTGCAAGTCTGTGTTTACTTCGACGAAACTCAATTTCCAGAAGTTATGTGGGAGTGTTGTCGGGCCCACCCAAATTGGCAAACCCTTTTGAATATAGACAACTTGTGGAGGCATTGATGTTCTTGGTAAACTCCCATCCTGACATATGATTTGTCGTGAATACATGAAGTCAATTTATGGTCGAGCCCCATCACATACAATGGATTGTAGCTAAGAATCTCTTGAGATACCTTCGTGGCACAATCAACTATGGACTGGGATACACTGTCAGGAATTTGAGGCTACATGGATATACTGATGTTGATTGGGTTGGCAGTGTGGTGGAACGTAAAAGCGTGTCTGGATGTTGCTTCTCATTAGGGTCTGCTTCAATTTCTTGGATGAGTAGGAAGAAGAAAACAGTTGATCTAAGCACCGCCAAGGCCGAATACATTGCAGCTCGTATGGCCTGTTGTGACGTTATTTGGTTGAGGAAGCTCTTTAGTGAGCTATTTGAGCACATGTTGGATACCATCATGATCTTTTGCAACAACCAGAGCGGAATTCCCTTTCAGAGAATCTTGTGTTCCACAACTACTCCAAGCACATTGATATCAGGTACCACTTTATCCGAGATATGGTACAACGAGGGGCAATAAGGCTCCAACACATCAGGACTGATAAGTAGGTCGCGAACATCCTCACAAAGCCCTCAAGGAAGGTCAAATTCTTAGCCTTTCGAGAGAGACTTGGAATCGTGGAAAGACACTACCATGAGGGTCCCTCTTGAGTTGGACATTGAGCTCTAGGAGCAACTGGGGGCTTGGGGTACTTCTTGGAGCTATTAGCGACCATAGGGTGAGTGGTTCATCTACCCCTATTGGTGCGTTGTGTACAAGGTGAGTGGTTCACCTTCCCTGCGATACCCCATGATGGTTGACATGTGTGCAGGGTGAGTTGTCCACCTTCCCCTACGATTGATGACACGTGTGTAAGGTGAGTGGTTCACCTTCCCCTACGATTGACATATGCATAGGATGAGTGGTACACCTTCTCCTATAACATAGAAACGCAGGATGAGTGGTTCACCTTCTCCTGTTGATGCCCCAGCGTACATCCTACCCATGTAGTAGTCCGGGACTCATGGGAAGTACCTCTCATTTGGTCGATGAGTTGGGAAAAGTGGATAGGGACCATAGCACTACCGATGGATGCATCGTGTACTGCCATACTTGCTATGTCTAGGATGTATGGTGTTCAACAACTAGATCTGGGATCAAGTCTGATTGAGGTTCTGCCTCTGGACTTTTCAGTGAAGAATTGTAAGGTCTTGTGACTCACTCCCGATCAATTATTCTTCATTATTCATATCAGCGTTCAGCAAAGCAGAGATGAGATAAGATATAGAGATGGTTCAAAACAGGATGGCATGATGATCAATGACGATGGATGGATTGGCAGGTGGAATTCTCCCTAATTGAGAGGGAGTGTTAAAATTGGCAACTAGGGCCAAATTCCACTTTGGACAGCTCATTTGATGGAGATAATGATTGCGTTAAATTCCTCTTTTCAAGAGGAACAAAATCGAACTAAAGATTATCGAATTTGGACAAGCAGAAATGTGTTTTTGAATTTAAGCCCATAAATGTGCAAATTGTCAAGGTCAGCCACACCATCATGTAGGCTCATGAAGCCCAATGGACATGTCACTTCACTCTCAACGACTTTTATAGATATAAGTGACCTCCAACCTCATTTGGCACCTCATTCAGTCACACTTTCTTCTCTCTCCTTCTCTCATTGGTTTGTACAACTATTAGGCAACTCTTCATCTCCAACTCATCCCCCAGTACCCTCGTCCCCAATACCCCATCCCCACAGTCAGTGCAACATAGGGTTTAACTCAATGTAAAGTTATAAAAGCAAGGCTAGGGAGAGGCAAAAACACACCATACAACAACACTAGCCTCAGGAGGAGAAGTGTGTTACCTCAAAGTGCCGGATCTAAGGAAGTAAAGAAGGGAAACTAGAGATCTAAAGCTACCAAGGAAATTGATCTAAGGGAGAGGCAGAAGACACACCATACAACAACACTAGCCTCAGGAGGAGAAGTGTGTTACTTTAAAGTGCCAAATCTAAGGAAGTAAAGAAGGGAAACTAGAGATCTAATGCTGCCAAGGAAATTGATCTAAGGCAGATCGGCTGGATCAGATCTGGGGCATTTGTATTTTTGTATTTTCTCAATCGGCCATTATCCTAGGATGGGAGCCCAAACAACTTTGGATTATTAATGAAAAAAATTAATTGGGCATGATCAGTTAGTGTCATTGTGAATGAGATCAAAGCTGCCAAGGAAATTGATCTAGGTCAAATCGGCTGGATCAGATAGGAAATCAATCTAGGGCAGATCGAGTGGATCAAATCTGGGGCATTTGTATTTTTGTATTTTCTCAATTGGGCCATTATCCCAGGATGGGAGCCCAAATAACTTTGGATTATTAATGAAAAAATGTAATTGGGCATGATCGGTTAGTGTCATTGTGAATGAGATCATTATATTTGCTTCCACTGAATTTTAGTGTTACGAACCTAGTTGTGTTAGGTTTACAGGAATTCTAACAAGAATCAACTCTCCAAGAGGAATAACATTTTTGCGAATTCCATTTATTTCTTTTTGGTTAATATATAATAACAAAGAAATGTTAATATATAATAACAAAGAACAGATATAACTTTGGAATAACTTTGGAACACAAACTGTGGTTTGAAATTGCCTCGAGATGCTTGCTTTTTCTAAAAAGTTAGAACAACACCAGATTGATCCGTCCATAGACTCTCATTTAGCAAATAGGGAATAACAGCATAACCACTAACTGAAAAGTTAGAACAACAACAGATTGATCTGTCCCTAGACTCTTATTTAGAGAATTGGGCTTAATGGCATAGCAACTGTCCAGCTGATGGACTATTAACATTCCGTGATTTTTTTGAATTTGCTTCCAGGTAATAATGCAACTCAAATTGCAGTGGGAAATTGAGAAAGAGAGTTGGATTTGCGAACAAAACAAAAAACAAAACAAAAAACAAAAAACAAAAAACAAAAAAAACAAAAAACAAAAAACAAAAAACAAAAAAAACAAAACAAACAAAAAAACAAAACAAAAAACAAAAAAAAACAAAAAACAAAAAAAAACAAAACAAAACAAAACAAAAACAAAAACAAAAACAAAACAAAATGCAACTCAAATTGCATTGGGAAATTAAGAAAGAGAATTGGATTGGGGTGCAGTGGGGAATTAAGAAAGAGAGTTGGATGTGCTCAAAAAAATGCAACTCAAATTGCAGTGGGGAAATAAGAAAGAAAGTTGGATTTGCACAAAAAAACATGTAATTGCAGTGGGGAATTAAGAAAGAGAGTTGGATTTGCTCAAATAATACATGTAAAAATTACTAAGATAGTTACAAGGAAGGACTTTGTATTTTTTCATCCAACATTTGTCTATAGTAGACGAATTTTTTATATAATTGCTGGTTAATTCAAGGAAAAGGTTAAAAAAAGGGAGGAGGAGTTGTATGTTTGAATTGATAGAACAATTGAGGACAATACATGATTATGCAGTGAATTTTTTTAGTTGAGATGCAATTGAATTGTTAAAGATTTTTAATTTGAAGATTCAAGAGAACCCTTTTGACATAAGAAAGAAGGAAAAGCAAGTGGTTGTGATCAGACATATTCCTTCCAATATGTAGTCATTAATGCTGTCACATTGCAGTGCAGAGAATCCAGCTACAAAAATGGCAAATCCTAAATGAGCTGTACACAACAATGGATATTTCACCTTTTCTCAATAGCAAAGTAGGAATATACAATAGAAAAATATGGTGGTTCTTGGACAATGCACACATGCCAAATAATCATTCTAAATATGGGTAAAAACACTTTCGTAATAATTCTTTTATATGGCAATGCACGAAACACATCATCAGAACAAAAAATGTGCACGCGGACACACATATGCATTGCAGATAAAAACCTCATATCTTTCATAAATCATGAGAAAACAACAATGATTGATAAAATTTATAAATATGCTTAATCAGACAAAATAGTTGAGATGCAATTAAATTGTTAACGATTTTTGTTTTGAAGATTCAAGAGAATCCTTTCTACATAAGAAAGAAGGAAAATCAAGTGGTTTTGAACACCAGACATATCCCTTCCAACGTGTAGCCATTATTCCTATGATATTGCAGTGCAGAGAATCCAATTACAAAAATGCATACATATTATAACTCATTAAATATAAAAATATAGAACCCAAAAATGGCAAATCCTAAATGAGCTCTACACCAACATTGAATGTTTCACCTTTCTCAGTAACAAAGTACGAATATACTATGGAAAATATGGAGATGCCTGGAATAATACACACATGCCAAATAATCATTATAAATATGGGTAAATATGCACTTTCTAAATCAGGAATTAATTTTTATATATGTCAATGCACAAAACACATAATCAGAACTAAAAATATGCACACGGACCCAGGTATGCCTTCCAGATTGAAACCTCATATCTTTCATAAATCATGAGGCAACGACAATGATCGATAAAATTTATAAATATGCTAATCAGAAAAAAATAGATCTCATCCTTTATAATTGAACAGGTTTCACATTAAAAAATGAATTACCAGGTGCAGTGTCACAGTGAAGAATTAACAATACTCATTGCTAAGATGCGTGGAAGTTGATAAAAAGAACAACGCACAGAAGTTGGACTAGAACCTGGCCATTTACACACACTTAAATACAAAAGTGAAGTATCTAAGCTCCAGACCTCTATATATGTACAAAGTAATTTGCCTAGTCCTCTCATCCAGATATTTAAACAATAATTGAATTACCACAAAAACATATATTCCTCATACTATGTAATTCAGATCGACAGGGAAAAGTATATACCCGTCATGACAAATATAGAGATGCTTGCATATTGGTATACGAACTTCAGATTGGAAAACAGATTTGCAGATATTGGCAGCGTGTTTCCAATGAAAGACTTGGTAGATCTATCAATCAAATAGGTCCAAAGTTCAAAGTTCAAACCTCCTCTTCACATATGTGAGGAAAAATCCGTAAATCTACTACCGAAAATTTTCATATATCACAGAAAAACAAAAATCAGTTAGGTAATGAACACAACAGCAAGGCTTAAATTCACATATATATAACACCAAAAACAGGCATAACGTGAATCATAAAAGCTAACATTCTGAAAGCATCCATCATCATGCCAAAATATTTTTTAACTTGAAATTTCTTTGTACAAGCTGACTAGATTAATAATGCTGTGGAGTGACGTGGTGGAAAGCAATTTTAAAAATTTTCCGTTAAAGAGAGATGAGATGGATAAACTTGAAGGGAAAACGTTCCTTACCTCTCATTAACGGTTAAAAGGAAGGAAAAGCATGGAAAGGCTGTTCAAAAGGAAGGAAAAGCATGGAAAGGCTGTTCGAAAGGAAGGAAAAGCATGGAAAAGCTTTTAACCGTTCAAAAGGGAACAAAAGCATGTAAAAGCTATTAGGCAAAATATCCGTTGAAAGGAGTCCAAAACCTTAGATAAGAAGCAACTTGGCTATATATATCAAGCCTTGCAGGCTTTCCACACTATAATTGATCATTTATTGGAGCAACAGCTTCAAAGACGCAACTTACCTGCTCAACGCTCTTCTGGGTCATGGAGTTCAACTCTCTTCTGGGTCATGGAGATCATTGCCGCTCAACACTCAACTACAGGACTGCTTCTCTTCTAATTCCAGGTATTTATTTCCTCTATGCTGTGCTTTGTTCTACTCTTTTGCTTCCTTCAACATTGCCTTATGACTCATTGATGTTCTTTTGTTCATTAAATTCGTATTACCCTCCTCCTCCCTCTACCTGTTTTCCATTTATTTGCATGAACTTATTTAAATTACTTGAATTGAATTCACTGTTTTAAGCTTGCATAAAATCTTGGAAAATTCTATCTGATGGGAACCATCATTTGAGGACGCAGCCTCATAGATAGATTCGACCTCGGTTGGTGAAACCCGATCCAAACCCTCTTTGAATCCTAAACATCCTTCTTCTTCTAATTCTGGTGATTTGCTCTTCTCCGTTCTTCAGCCAACCCGTAGTTGTTGAAGCCCTGCGTCGTCTCCTACCAACAAATTGAATCATCTTCTCTTTATCTTCTTCATTACTTTAACCCTGTGCATATGTATCCACCACCTGTTATTAAATTTAGTTTCTTCTTTCTAATAAATTTAGTTCTTTCTGTCTCTGTCTCAGTTTTTTTTAGCTCAAACCCAATCATTGCTTGCTTGAATCTATTCTTGAATAAATTCATCGAAGATTTTTGTTCAAGGGCAACTCAAACTCAAGCTCATCGAAGATTTTTGTTCAAGGGCAACTCAAAATCAAGCAGCCCTTCTTCCTTTTGTGTCTATTTGGTTTAAGATGAACGCCTCTCTCTGTCTGGAGCTCAAACAGAAACCCTCTTTCTTTACTTTGACTGTCTCATTAATTAGCATAAACCTCTCTGTGTCCATCAGTTTTGTTCGACCCAGAAAGGACACAACCGCCAATTGCCATTTCCAACAAGTTGCTCAAACTCAAACAAAAACCCTTTGTTCCTCTGTCTGGGGTTCAAATAGAAACCCGCCTTCCTCATTTTCGCCTGTTTCATTAATTAAAATAAACCTCTCTGTGTCCATCTGTCTTGTTAGATTTCATTAGAACCGCCAATTGCCAACAGGTTGCTCCAGCACACGCTCCAATTCCCGTCTCCAACAGGTTGCTGGACCCACCCAGAGCGGACACACACCCGCCGCTGTATGAGAAAATTATAATTTCGATTTTGGGGTTTTAAATCAAAACGAAAAACATATGTATTGATTGCGTCTTAAAAACAGTTTCACTTTGGTAATTCACGTATTATTACTTTGATAAGACTTTTTCCAATTATTTTAACTATTTGTTAGTTGTTACACTAGTGTACTTTTATGGTGTGGATTTCATGAAATGAAATGAGACTAGACTTATTATTCTTTAATAATAAATTTAGATCACATCTTTAACACATTTCATATCAAGATTATTCTAGATATGTTTTCCGTGTTTAGAATCATTGATACTAAATTGTTTATTTATTTATTTGAGATGGTATAATATGCTATATGCATGTGTTTGTTTAAGCTAATGTTTAAGGGGGGGAGCGAGGTGGATGGAAGACGGAGGGAGGAGGATGGTGAGGGGAGAGGGAGTGGAGCGAGGTGGATGGAAGACGGAGGGAGGAGGGTGGTGAGGGGAGAGGGAGTGGGAGTGGGGCGAGGTGGGATGAGATGGAAGATGGAGGGAGGAAGGTGGTGAGGGGAGAGGAAGGAGGGTAGGTGGTTGAAAGGGAGAGAGAGCAGAGTATGGAGGAGTAGAGGAAGGAGGGTAGGTGGTTGATAGGGAGAGGGAAAGGGAGGATGGTATGGGGAAGTAGAGGGAGGGGTTGAGGCAAGGAGGGGAGGTGGAGTGAGAGAGAGGGGAGTGAGAAGGGTAGGAGAAGGTGATGTGAGAAGGAGGGATTGGGGCTCCAAGGAGAGGGGGGGCAAGGGAGGTCGGATAAGAGGAAGAGAGGGAGTGGTCAAGAGGGGATAAGAGGAAGAGAGGGAGTGGTCAAGAGGGGAGGAGGTGAATTGTGGGGTGGGTGAGAGGGAAAGGGAGGAGCATGGGGTGAGGTGATGGGAGTGGCAGGTGGGGTGTTCGAGGGAGGAGGTGGTGGGGTGAGAGGGAGCGGCAATGGGTGGAGAAAGTGGGGTGAGAGGGAAAGGTTGGGGAGAGAGGTGGGAGGTGGGTGAGAGGGAGAGGGAGCTAGAGAGAGGAGGGGATGTGGGATGGCTGATGGGAGAGAGGTGAAGGGTGGGGAGGTGGAGTGGTTGGCAGAGAGGGAGGTGGAAGAGGGAGCGGAGGTGATTAGAGAGGGAGATGTGGGGAGATGGAGGAAGGGGTAGGTGGAGGGTAAGTGGGGTGAGAGGGAGATGGAAGAGCGTGGGGCAAGGTAGAGGGAGAGGTTGGGGGAGGTGGGCTAAGAGGGAGAGGGAGAGGGAGGAGTTGGGGGGAGGAGAGGAGCATGGGGGAGATGGGCTGAGAGGGAGAGGGAGGGGCATGCAGCGAGGTAGCAGAAGGTGGGGAGGAAGGGTAGCAGGGAGATGGAAGGGAGGGGGAGTGCGGTGAGGTGGGATGAGATGGAAGGCGGAGGGAGGAGGGTGAGGGAAGGAGGGTAGGTGGTTGAGAGGGAGAGGGAGAAGGAGGAGGGTATGGCAAAGTAGAGGTAAGGAGGGTAAGGGGAGGGTAGGTGGTTGAGAGGGAGAGGGAGGCGTTGGGGCAAGGAGGGGAGGTGGAGTGAGAGGGGTAGGAGAAGGTGGGGAGAGAAGGAGAGGGAGAGGGAGGAGTTGGGGGGAGGAGAGGAGCATGGGGGGAGATGGGTTGAGAGGGAGAGGGAGGGGCATGCGACGAGGTAGCAGGAGGTGGGGAGGAAGGGTGGCGGGGAGATGGAAGGGAGGGGGAGTGCAATGAGGTGGGATGAGATGGAAGGCAAAGGGAGGAGGGTGAGGGAAGCAGGAAGGAGGGTAGGTGGTTGAGAGGGAGAGGGAGAGGGAGAGGGAGGAGGGTATGGCAAAGTAGAGGTAAGGAGGGCAAGGGGAGGGTAGGTGGTTGAGAGGGAGAGGGAGGCGTTGGGGCAAGGAGGGGAGGTGGAGTGAGAGGGGTAGGAGAAGGTGGGGAGAGAAGGAGAGGTTGGGGAGAGAGGTGGGTGAGAAGGAGAGAGGGGGGCAAGAGAGTTGGG
>APFE030107807.1:0-16897 GCA_000404065.3 Pinus taeda | reverse complement strand
CCACTATGGGGGATTCTCCTCCTATAAGCACAGTGTCATCAAAAAAATTGGAATGGTTCATACTTTTAGTTCCTTTGTTATATTGAACTCCTATAAGAATCCCTCTTTACTTACCATTCTCCAAATTCCTACTGAGATTTTTTCCTATTATAATATAAAGGAATGGAGAGCTAGGACATCCTTGTCATAGTCTCTAGATTCTCTGAAAAAATTCCCCTGGTTTTTACTTTACCAAGGGTGCTATCCATAGCTTGTGGATGCATGCATTGATGAATTCAATAAATTCCCTAGCAAAACCAAGTTTCTCAAAGATAAAAAGTAGCAATGAGTGTCTAACCCTATCAAATACATTATCCATGTCAAGATTAAGGATGAAACCTTTATCATCTCAAGATAGGCAGGACGGAATGGCTTCCTAGACTAAGATTATTTATCCACAATATGCATATCTTTTATGAAACCACCTTGGTTTTCAAAGATAAGTTGGGGAAGAAATATTCTTAGACGACATGAAAGTATCTTGGTTATGATTTTTTAAGAATAGTTAGACAAGGATATTAGATGAAAATGATGAAAAGAAGTGGGTCTGGATTCTTTTGGTATCAAAGTAAGAAAAGCAGAGTTGGTATTACCTCCAAATTTGTGCTTGATTTGACTCCATTGAATCATCTTGGGCATATATTTTTTTATGAGATCCCCTATGTGTGATAGAATGCTATGGTGAAGCCATCTAGCCTCGATGATTTTTCTATATGCATGCTCTAAATAGATTTTTGAAATTCCTCTTTACCCATTGGAAAAATTGGACCTGCATTGGCTTCCTTTGTCACCATTTTAGGGGTTGATCTAAGGAGGTATTTAAAGTTGTCCAACTCTATATTTGATGTCAAGATCCTTTTATAATGCTGGTGAGATTACATTTTGATCACTTCTCCCTTCGATATTGATGTTTCCTTCACCAATTATCACATCTACTCTACTTTTTATTCTTCTTGCTTTGGTTTATTTGTGAAGCAAGCTTGCGTTTTTGTCAATGGATTGCAACCACAGGCTTCTAGACTTAATCCTCCAACTCTCTTCTTATTTTTTGTTACTTTGGTAAATTATCCAATAAATTTATTTTTCTTTGGTCTACGATTCTATGGTTTCTTCTTCAAATTCCAATATTACCTGTATGGTTTTGAGCTTTCTTTCCAAGTCAATTTTTTCCTACACTAGCTCCTTCTAGCTCGTTCTTTCCCATTTTTTGAGTGCTACTCAAAAAACATTTAGCTTGGATTCCCATTTGAATCCCTGTGACCCATTGATTTTTCTCTTCCATATATTTTGAAATAGCTTCTTGACCTCTTCATTGGTGAAACAATGGGTATTGTATCAGAAAGGAAGAGGACCAAAATTACAACTCCCGCCAATTAGAAAGGTGACAGGTTTTTGATTTGATACTGCTATTGAGAGGATTTTTGAAGATTCCATTTCACTTCCTACCATAAAAATTGCATGGAATAAAAAATTATCCAGCCTTTCTTGTATATTACCTGATCCTATCCTTCTGTTGTTCCAGGTGAATTTATGATTCTTGGAGTGACGTCCATTAGATTGTGCTTTGCGATGATTGTCCCAAGTTTGTCTTTGCTTGGGTTTGGGAGATATGATCCACCTCTCTTTTCTCCATTGTTCATGACTAAGTTTAAATCACCTCCTACTATAGTGCTCTAGCTATCTTCCTATGCTATCTTGTCTTCTAATAATTGCCATCATTACTCTTTGTCCATCTAGTGTGTGGGGGCATAGACATCGAATACTGTGAATATTTTCTTGGTCTCCTTTATTCAAAAGCCATTTTCATCCAGTGATTATCTTTAAAGACTCATTTTAGATACATGGTTTTCTAATTCTAGATTGTACACACACCTCTTGATGCTCCTCTGGAGTTAATTGTTGCTTAATTAAAATTCTTTATTCTTTTAACTATTGCTGCCATTTCTTCCTCACTTAACTTAGTCTCTTGAAGTAGAATGATTGTCAGGATTTTTAATATGATGTGCTATTTGATTACATTTATTTTGGAAGCACGATTGATGCCTCTAGAGTTCTAGGAGACAAATTTTATTATTTACATTACAAGGGAATGGCAGGGCCCTTACCTCACCCTACCTAGATCAACATGTCCTTCATTGTTGCTCTTTTTTCTAGATTTGTGTCCGTCAGTTGTTGGACTCCCAATTCCATATGTTTTTGCGTTGCTTCATATCTAATTTCCCAATTTTATTTTCTCCCATATTTATTTGGTTCCTAATTAATATCATTGTAGAAGAGGATGGGAGAGGGTTCGAAGAGACAAAGAGAGATCTAGGATGGATACTACATGGACTAGGAGGAGGAATATTGAGGGATGGAGGGTTAGAGGAAAAGGGGTAGAATAATTTATGGGATCTTCAAGATCAATGATCTAAGGATAGGGAATTTTTGCATCTGCCAAATAAATATCCCCCTCTTTGAGCTTTGAGATGAGTGAGAGGGGGTCATCTTGATCAAGATTGACTAGGGAATCGAAGTGGGGGGATTAGAAGAGGATGGGTTTGCAAGGGGTTAGGAGTGAGGGGAGGGGGATTAGAAGAGGATGGGATTGTAGTAGGATGTGATTGCATGCTTGGAGGATTTACTGGTGTTTCCTAAATTCTTGCATTCAACAGTCCCCCACTGCACTTCTTGGTTCTCTTATGATTCTTATATTGGTCGTTTTGAGCATCTATGTTGGCATTTAAAAGTCATGAACATTCAAACAAGAAATAAATGCATAAAAATAGGAACTGAAACCACACAAATTAACACAAGAACTTACATGATAAAACCATGACAGTGTGTGAAGGAAACCTCCATGGGGCAAGGGATTGGAATTCCTATTGCTCAAAAATGACTCTCCAAATTACAACAAGCCTCTCGGGCAATCATCAATTAATATGGGCTATTTTTTTACCTAACTTCCTTTCGTTATAAAAATTGAATGAATGGTAAAAATATTTTTACCTAGATAATTCTATCATTTACATTAATTGTTGTCATTTTTTCAACAATGTCCACCTTAACAATAATTTTCCTAATCCATTGCCCATGCTCATTCATCATCTCTTCTGCAAGGCAAGAGAATTCAGACATCATCAAAAATTCACTACAAAAATTGGCTTCGTGAATATGTTTGAACGATTCTTCTGTGCATGGACCTTATTAAGAACTACTTTTCCACCATCGATCACATGTCTCACAAAATGGTACCCGACATCAATGTGCTTAGTCTTGTTGTGATAAGATGGATTTGTGGCCAAATGAATAGCACTCTGAGTGACACAGAACACATTCACTTTCTCCTACTTCCTTCCAAGCTCATCAAGTAAACCTCTCAGCCATATTTCCTCTTTACTGGAATTTGTAGTTGTATACTTTGCTTTAGTAGTGGACAAAGAAACTGTTTCTTGATGCTTTGACATCCAGCTAATTTCTCCACTAGCAAGAGTAAAGACATATCCTATAGTAGATCTCCTCGTGTTCAAATCATATACATAATCAACATCCACATATCTGTAGACTAAACCTTCACTACCATTAAATATGATACAATGGTCACTGATGCCTCTCAAATACCGAAGCATTAATTTCACTGCTCACCAATGCTCATCTCCTGGATTTTCCATGAACCTGTTGACAATTCCAAATCCATGTGAAATGTCAGGTCTTGTAGATACCATCACATACATCAATTTGCCTACCGCATTTTCATATTGTAAATGAGACATATACTTATTTTATTCATTAGTTCTAGGCCTCCAAACCAAGGAAAGCTTAACGTGGGAATCTAATTGAACATTAACAAGTTTCACATTTTTCATACCGAACATTTCAAGTACTTTCTCCACATATTTCTACTGTGATAACCAGAGATTTCTATTTTTTCTATCTTTGTGTATCTCCATTCCCAATGTATGTTTTTCCGCTCCATGATCCTTCACTTCAAACGTACTAGAAAGTTCAGCCTTTAACCCATTGATCTCTTCCATGATTTTTCTCGCAATAAGCATATCATCAACATACAAGACCAAGAAAATGAATATGCCATTGAAACTTTTTAAAGTACACACAATGATCATACTCACTTCTAGTAAAGTTTTGTCTCACCATGAAGAATTCAAACTTCTTGTACCATTGCTTGGGAGTCTACCTCAAGCCATACAATGATTTCATGAGCTTAATCTTCTGTTGTGACCTCGTACAAAACCTTCTAGTTGTTCCATATAAATATATTCATCCAAATCTCCATGATGAAAATTTGTTTTAACATCTAACTATTCTAACTCAAGATCAAGTAATGTAGTTATTGCTAACACAGTTCGAATAGAAACAAGTTTTACAACTGATGAAAAAATCTCATGAAAGTTAATACCTTCAACCTAAGAAAACCATTTTTCTACCAGCCTCGTCTTATAACTATCAATACTTCCATCAAATTTCGCTTCAATTTGAAGACCCATTTTCATATGACAACACTTCTCCCTTCAATAATTTCTACAAGATCCCAGGTTTTGTTTGTTAAGGAATCCATTTCTTAGTCCATAGCATTTTTCTACTTTTTTCTATCTGCATCATCACGGCTTCCTGATAACAAGAAGGTTCACCACCTTCAATAATTAATGCAATATATGAAGCATAATCTTCATACCTATTGGGTGTTCTCCTTTATCTTATAGATATCCTTAGAGTGACTAGTTGCTGGACCGGTTCCTAAACTTCTATAATTTCCTTTGCATCTTCTTCACCTTTTTCTTCATAATTCTCTCCTTCCTTTTGACTTTCCGAGAAAGGTTTAGCCTCCAGTTGAATTTGTTGATTTGACGATGCCTATTCTTGTTCAAATTTTACAACGTGTCATTTTATTAGAGAATAATCATCAAATGTTACATCTATACTAACGACTATCTTCTGTGAAGAAGGATCCCACAACCTGTATCCTTTCACCACATAGTGATACCCAACAAAGACATAACATTTTTCTTTTGGGTCTAGCTTTTAACGTTGATTCTTTGGAATAAGAGAATATGCATCATAACAAAAAATTCTTAAATGTGAATAATCATAAGACTGACTTGACCAAAATTCTTCATGAATTTTCCAATTAATGGAAATTGAAGGTGATCTGTTTACCAAATAAAAAGCAATAGATATTTCTTCTACCCATAACTCCTTTTAAAGGTTAGCATTTCTAATCATGCTTTTCGCTCTTTCCATAAGATTCTGATTCATACATTCAACAACACCATTTCTCCAAGTATAAAAAAATAGTTTTATGTCTAACAATCCCTTCATTCTTGCAATATTGTTCAAATTATGAGGAAGTAAATTCACCACCATTGTCAGTTCTTAAGAATTTAATTGATTTGCCTATTTTATTTTCCACCATAGTTTTAAATTGTTCAAAAACATTAAATACATAAGCACTTATTTTCAACATATAGACCTAGAATTTCCTAGAGAAATCATCAATAAATGTTAAGAAGTATAATGCACCTCCATAAGATACATAAGGAGATGGTCCACAAAAATCAAAATGAATAGAGTCCAAAATTCCTTTACTATTATGACTTCTAGATTTAAATTTATGTTTACATTGTTTTCCATATACACAATGTTTACAAAAAATCCAACTTCAAGGATTTCAAGATAGGAAGAAATTTGTGATTCATCAGTACCTGAAGACCCTTCTCACTCATGTGACCCATTCACTGATTCCATAGGCGAGTATCTTCTT
Source organism: Pinus taeda (assembly GCA_000404065.3). NCBI lineage: Eukaryota > Viridiplantae > Streptophyta > Pinopsida > Pinales > Pinaceae > Pinus > Pinus taeda. The sequence continues at coordinate 11,100 of APFE030107807.1, read as the reverse complement.
TTTCCTTCTTAGATACATTTTCTACCTCACTGACCTAAGACTTTTGATCTTCTTTGACTTCATAACTACTAGAGTGTCCTTGAAACTTTCAACACTCCATTTTAACCTATAAACTTGTAACCTTTTGAGTCCAATACTCCCAAAGAAATCAAATTATTTCTCAAACCATGTATATGTCTAACATCATTTAATGTTATAACTTTATCATCATACATTTTAATTTTGATATTTCCCATTCCAACAGTCTCACAAGATACATTATTACCCATAAACATAGAACTACCATTCACAACTTGATATGAAGTGAACTAATTTCTGTGCAAATTCTTGTGATGAGAAGCACGAGAATCTAACAACCAATTTTCAAAATTCTGAGAGACATTGAAAATTGGTAAAGATTAATCTACCATACCTAATTAAATAGATAAAACTTCATCAAGCATACCTAAATCAACTTGATTTTATTCCTTCTTTGGGTTTTCAACGGACTCCTTTATTTTCCAACATTATTTCCTAAGGTGTCCTATTTTGTTGCAATCCCAACATTTGGATTTACACTTCTTTCCTTTTGATTTTGATTTGGACGAACTTCTTGCTTTCTCCCCTCTTTCCTTGGACCGACCTCTACCTACCATGGCTTCTGGCACAAAATTTTCAATGTTGGACTTCCTTCATACTTCTTTAGATAACAGAGCTCCCACAATGGACTCAAATTCAGAAGATTCGGCTGTGCTCAAACTGATAGAAGTCAAAAGCGATCCCAAGGCTCAGGAAAGAAACATAATAAAGTATTAGCTTTATCATCTTCTTAAAATTTAATATTCATATCTGACAACTTGCAAATAAGTGTATTAAATACATTTAAATGTTCAACAATTTTAGTACCCTCCCTCATCTGAAGGCTATACAATTCCCTCTTCAAATAAATTATGTTGGTTAAATATTTGGTCATATACAGAGTTTCCAATTTTACCCACAAATTTGATGTTGATTATTATTCAACAATGTTGAAGAGAAATTCATGTTCCAGGCACAACCTAATGGTACCAGGAGATCGGGCATCCAAGTCCTCCCAATCCAAATCTGTCATGCCAACGGGTTTATTTTTAACCCCATCTAATGATTTGTCCAACCCTTGTTGCACCAACGAATCCCCTACTTTCAGTTTCCACAATGCCAAATTATTCTTACCAGTGAATGTCTCCACCTCAAAATTAGCATTAGTCATTTTATCCGTTTCTTCCTACACATGCTCTTTCAAAAAATTCTTCTTCTAGGTTTTCCTTCTTAGAGATAGGGTTTATCTATAATAAATTTTCTACTAGGGTTTCACCTTCTGCTTTTTAATTTTCAAAATTTTCAAATAATTTTTCTTCTTAAAAGAAAATTTCCTTCCCTTTTGTAGAAGTTCTATAACTTTTTTATTTTGAAACCCTACTTCCCTACATATTGTCAATAAAAAATTGTCTCAAAAAAAAAAAAAACATAAAAACCCCGAAAAAAAAATTCACTTTTTTTTCTTCCACAATCAAAGAATTATTTTGTAAATTGCTGAGGAATATATATATATATATAGATATATATAGATATATATATACCTGGCCTTTTCTATGTTTGGTATATCTCCAAGTTTCAACCTCAGCCTTCATACATACTCAAAACATCTTATTTTCTAAACAACGACTCTATCTCTTGGTTGGAATCATGATAACGACTTCTCGAGGTTGTTCTAAGAATGAAGCTTCATAATTGCTGGTTTAGTCTTTTGAAAAACTAAATAATGGACTTATTCCCATAGCTTCTCCCTACCATTGGAAATTTTGCAGGCTCACTTTTGAAGTAGCTGCTATACACAGCAGTGGTAGAAATATGTTTTCCTTCTCTGTCGACGATTGGTCTTCTCCTCTGAAATGTTTCTTGAAATCAGTCTTCGCATCCCCTCCTCTATTACTTTCTCTACCTTCAAGAAATAATTCAATGTTCAATTTCTTTGGCAGGTATATGCAGCAACAAGCGGTGCTCCTCTCTATGTAGGCGGTGGCTTTAGACAACGGTTTGGCTCAACATCAATTGATGGCTCCACACACGGCATCAAAAAAATATTTCTTACGATGGCTTGGCTTGAAACTTTAAAATAATTTGACTATGAAAACAATGCTCCAAAATTCAATTGACATATAAATTCTACTTTTCAATTTTCCAATGGTCATTGCTCCACTCAGGGTCCACACATGATGTCTAAAAAAAATTTCTCTATGATGGGATGATAAGTAGACATACTCTAATAGACAATCTCTAATCTCACAATCCTCACAACCAGGCTTTTCTCATTATCACTCTGATACCACTTATTGGTACTTAGGAGTCATTAACATTCAAACAAGAAAGAAATGCATAAAAATAGCAACCGAAATCACACAAATTAATACAAGGAGTTACGTGTTAAAACCCTGATAGTGTGTCAAGGAAACCTCCATAGGGTAATGGATTGGAATTCTTATTGCTAAAAAATGACTCTCCAAGTTATAACAAGCCTCTCGGGAATTCACCAATTAATATGGGATATTTTGTTACATAACTTCATTTCGTTATAAAAACTAACTGAATGGTAAAAATAGATTTACCCAAATAATTCTATCATTTACATTAATTGTTTTCATTTTTTCAACCTCTATTTGGAAAATGGTCGTATTCATGGCATTCCTTACATTTCAAAGGGATTTGTTCGTATTAGAGCTACTAAATGTGCATCCAGTTGTCTTTGGTCTTGATCTTTACTACCTCAAGTAACCCTTTTCCTAGATCGACTTCTACACAAATCCATGTGCATGCATGTTGATTTTCCTTAGGGTTGCTTATGTATATGTTTTTATGATTGCATTTCCACTAGCGCTTACTAAATCATCTCCCCAACAATGAATAGGGAGGTGGGGAAGATGGAATCAAATCGACATTGTGCTTGGAATGTATAGCTCAGGATCAAAATATGGTGTCCATTGATTTAAATACAATCCTCTTGTATCCATGAAGTAAGGTATGTTCTTAAAGATCAGATCTTGATCTCCCTTGGATTCAAAGTAAAAAGTGAAATACCCTTTGCTACAGAAACAAACTAAGAATTTTCCTTGGGTTTTTGAATCCCAATTGTGCTTGATCTATTTATAAACTATTTTTGGTGATGGTCAGAGGCCCGTGAGCTAAGCAACCAACCCTCATTCGACAAGAGAAATATTTTTTATGAGGGAATGAGGGAGGCAGTTCTATTTTTTGGATTGAATGTCGCTTCTTAACGAATTTGGAGACTGACGGTCACTCTTGTGGAGGCACAAGTGGGATAATGAGGCTCTTGAAGATGAGGGATGTTGTATCAGAATAATGTAGGGAAGGAGAGGGTCAACCCCCCTCCCCTCAAAGAAGCCTCTGGAGGGGTCATTAGATCAGCCTAAAGCAAAGAGTGGAAGCAGATTGGGGATGCAGGCAAAGCGCTTTCGCTCTCTCACACTGGAAGATTAATAAAACTATTATTATCAACATGGAAATGTGTATATTATAAAAATTGTAAGGAAAAAATTATAAAATGGGCAGGCTATGTCTTTGTTATTGATCATGGAGAGGGGGTCCCACTCTCCACCCACATGGGCCCGCTCATCCACTCCTCTTCACATCTTCTTACATGACTCTCCCTTCACCATTTATATTAAATGAACCATAATAAACATTAAACCATAAACATGACTGCCCCACTCCCTTTGATTTTTATTTGTATTTCTTTTAATTTATTTTTTAAATATTTTAAATTAGTAAAACAAGAAAAAAAATATTACATGCCCATAATTTTTACAAACAGAAAATACTTCAATTCGTTTTGGTGACTCAACTTTGGAGAGTGATATCTCGATTTCTCCGCCAAATTAGGAAAATGAGAGAATTTTGGAAATCTATTTCCGGAGAATAATATCGCAGTGGTTCTTTGACCAAATGTAAACATTTACTACCCAAAAAAATTAGTAGAAATCAAGGTTGTGAATTTACAACGATATTGATTTTTTGAGTTTGTTTTGCAATAAAATTTCATTTGCCAAGAAGATTTTTTGTCACTACTTCATTCGTAGATTGCTCACCTTTCAATCATATATACACAGGAAGAAAGGGAAAGCATGAATTAGTCTTTTTTAATTCATCAAATTGATTTTTTAATTAATTAGTATGTTGTTGACAATTTTCGAATGTGGGTTTTGTGTGAAAGTTTCATATGTTTTTAATATACTTTTATGATGATTTTGTAGAGTTGTTTAAGGGAAGTTAGGCTCAAGATTCTTCTAGGAATGGGAATAGAGAAATAAAAGAAAAATAATGGATTTTCTAGCTAAAGAAATTTGATCCCACATTTCCATTTAACCATCTTTCAATAACTCTCATTTTTGGAGTTTCATTTGTAAATTATAAATAAGAGCTTGGAGAAGGAAATAGGGTTCCATTTTATTTTTGGAAAATGAGAAGGTCTTTACACTAATGTAAAAGTCAAATCCTTGAAGGAGATTGAATTTTTTTGGGCCAGATAGAGATGTATTATAGCATGAAATGTTTTTGGATTTTATGTACTTAGAAAGCTTTTATCAAACCTGCAACTCTTGTACACTATTTTTTGAGTTAAACGCATACTCATAGCCTTCATTTTAATTCAATTTTGATTTGATTCTTGATCCATATAAGTATTTGATATTGGCATTGCATTGCTATAAATATATCTTTTCATGATGGATTCGATTGATATCAAGTTGAACAATGAATTTGAACAGATATGTATGCCATCGTTGGTAACTATTTAGCTATTCGATGACGCGTTTATCTTTTTTTTAATTACTTGATCACATTACAAGAATGTTTTCTTTGATGTGATAGTACAAGTTCCTTTAAATTCATTCATTGAATTTATGTATGTATTTGTGAGATCTTGATAATTGATTTATTAAGATACTCATATCTACACATTGGTTTAAAACAACCACAAATTGTATCAATTAATTCTTAAATTCATTATCTCATTTTAATATTAAGTTCAGATCCGATCCATTCCACTTATACCTAGCTCTTGGTTAGGAGGGGGAATGATCCCCCTTTTAATTGAGATAGATTATACTTTCTTTGGTTGCTTGCATAATAGATTATATTGCATTTGCATTTAGGAATGTATTATTGAAGTATCCTTCACAGGAGTAAAATTCCATGTGGCTTAGCTAAGTCTTTGTTTTAGCTAACCTATAGAAGTATTACATCTTTCAAGCATGCTACAAGAAGGTAATTCCTTTTTTTTTGTTTGCTGAAAACAACAATTAATATCATACATTAGTAGGCAGAAGGAAGATTTAGAGCTATCTTAGATTAACTTTAGATTAGGTTAGTTATATATAAGGGTAATTGGGCCTACTTAACCAATAGAAACCACCATCCCAAATGGATAAGAGTCTAATTGGGGCTCTGACTAGGTGGTTTCCCTAATGTTGATTATGGTAAATTTTGGCCATCAACATTTTTGGCACTAGAAGGAGGGGCACCAATGATTTTTCCTTTAGATTTTTGGATTTTAAACGTTTTATTTATTTTTAATAGCTCCTTCTAAGATTCCTATTTGGAGTTGCATCTCTAGACATGCACCTAGAAATACTCTAATGAAGGTAGTAAGACTTGTTGAAAATAATTTTTATGGTAAGATAAATTTTTCTACATTTGATCATATTCTTCAGTTTATTAAGAATTGAAAGGATTATAATGTTGATGAAAGCATGATATGCATGATTTTTACTTTAACTTTGTCAAGCCAAGCCAAAAAAATGGTGTGAATTTCTGCCTGTTACCTTTGTAAATACTTGGGATCAATTTTCAAGAATGTTCTTGATGAGCCCCAGTATTTCAACAAGAATGCTACAATTCCTAAGGCTACCAATTTAAATTATCAACATAAGGTTTGTACAAACTTAATAGTTGTCAACACTATATGTGCAACATGCAATTTGTCCTTCTTTCATTGGTCTAATGAAGTGAATGTCATAAAATCTAGCCTAAACTAGTTGCAGAAATAAACCATGCTACTCTAATTGCAAAAAAATCAAATCAATTATTCTACTTTAAAAATGGAAATCATTAATCTAATTGAAAATTTCTTAGAAAGAAGAAAGTCAATCTACAACACATAACTAGGAAATTTAGAAACTAAGTCTACTTCACATGCATTGAAGAGTTTCAAATGTAAAAATTGCTTCCTAACTCTATTCGGTGTTTTGTTCTTGCAGTGGAGGAAGGAGGGGTATAGAGTGGTCCTTAGGTCTCCCTAATAATTTATTTAGAGCCTATGGGTCACTATTCATCTAGAATAAGTCAAATTTGCAGTGGGGATAAAAAATGGTGAAGGAAAGTGATGTTATAGGCTTGCTACAGGTGATTGCTACAGGGGGCATATAATGCTACAGAAGAAAGAATATTGCTAAATGAAAAAGTAAATAAAAATAAAATGGGATGGAAAAAAATTTCTTATTAATTAAGATATCTTAGGTCTCCATTCCAAGTGGAATCACTCCAAAATACCCCTGTTAACATGTGCTAAAAAATAGAAAAAAAAATACTACTCTAAAAACTAGAAATTCATGAACTAATGAGCTAGTTAACCTATCAAATGACTAACCTAATCAAGTAAAAATGAAATGGGGAATTTTTTTTATTAACTTAAATGTATTTACAACCTAATACAAGTGGAATAAACTCAAATTAATCTCATTAACATGTTCCAAAAATAGAAGAAAATTACTACTATTTTTCTACAAGGGACTTCTAAAAAGTATAGATTTGTGAACTAGTAAACCAATCCAATTAGCTCAATGACGAATACGACTTTTCAAAGTTGTTCTAAAGATGTGTAATTCTTGTGACTCTATAAATAACTTTAAAAATAAATTACTTCAATCATTTAACCCAATCCTACAACAAAAGAAGCATCAATACTAAATGAAGAAATAGGAAAAACAAGAATAAGAGATGCATGTCAAGAAGAAGTGAAAATAAGAAAAGAAAATTATGTAAAAGAGCTCTCAGTCTCCTAGGATGGCAAAGCCTAGGGATACTATACTAATATTACTATGAAGGATACCAAACTTTAGAAGCTATAAATGACACTAAACTTCATTATTTGAATCAAATTATCCATGTACATCCCTACTAGAAATGAAAGTGGAGCTGCAAAAATACAAGTTTTCTCCACAAGAAGACTAAGAACTGCACCCCCAAAGAAAATTAAAATTGGTACTTATACAAAATGATGAGGAAGCATTCTCCTTGGAAGGAAGAAGCTTTCCCCTCCAAAATCCTTCAAATAGTGGATCTAGTTCCTAACACTAGGAATCTGCATTAAATGATAGGGAACACATTCCTAGATTTTCTCAATCACCAGAGCTCCAGAATTTGTGCAATAAATTCATAATATCCTATTGATTTATTATCCAATCTTGATGCTCCTGTAGTAAGGAGAAATTCCCTAGATTATCTCCTCCTCCAAATCTTCATAATCTTCCCAGTATTCTCACAATATTCTTCAAAAATAAATAATATTAGGCACATAATATGCAATTATCTCTAAACCTTCCTAATGAACATATTAAAGCTGAAAATATGTCATCTAATGCCAAAACAAGAGGTCTAATGTGTTGAAGTATGGTCAAATGGACCTTAATTTACATATAATTTTGGAGGCTTGTTAGTTCCTATAGGCATTCCAAGATTATTACTACAATAGGGTATGTTTTGAACTTGAGACCCTTTGTATATTTTAAGGTGAATCTTTTCAAGATTTCCTTATCATATTCAAATTAATTTGTTTACAAATTACATCTAAATATTTAACTCCTAAAATTGAATTAACGAGATGGTTTCAACATCTTTTGCCTCTTTCTTGTATTTCAAATAAACACAATGAATAAGAAGATAATATTTTTCTTAGTGTATTTATTATTGTTGATGAACCTATTGTTGATTTCTTTCAAACTAAAAATGCATAAATTATTATTGATAAAACTCAAGAAATCATGGTTCCATACAATAAAATGAATGTTGATCTAGAATTTTTTCTAAACCAAGATAATTCTGCTAAAAAGGAAATTAAGAAATTAACTTTTCAAATTGAAAATATCAGCAGTATTGGCTCTTTTAACAACATGCTTCCTACAACAAATTCCTTTGATTTTTTTGATGTTGTAAATAACTTTGAACCACATAATTCAGAGTATCTAAGTCTTCATTCTCGAGAATATAAATTCCGTCAAACACAAGAAATTCCTTATATCATTTCTAATAATGTTAAATTTGATTTATGTGTTATGGATAATAATGAAGAAACATAATTAAAAACTCAAGAATCAAATTGTGATTTTAATGATCATTTTAGAGAAAGGGGGCATTTCATCTCATTTGTTCAAGTAGTCATTATGCTTCACGCCCTGATCTTTTCATTGATGTTCACTCACTTGATAACCATTTAATAGTCCCTCTGTGCAGAAATGTTATTCCAAAAAATAGAACTACCATAAAGGAAAAATTATTTATTATTTTTTATCATAGGAATGAATTATTAAATTATTACTCTTTCAACAGCTCGGAGAACCTTCATAAATGTACATTTGGTTACTCTTCTAGTTCCAATTTATCTTTTATAAAGGAAGATGTTGAAGTCATTTATGATGATGATTTGAGGATTGAGAATACTAAGGAACTTCCCCTTTGGTGATAGCTATGTCAGGCTCACATGTTCGTAATCTTTCAAGTAAATATATATTAGAAAATAATAAACGCCCTAATTCAGAAATTGTCTCGATAAATCCTCATTTTCAATCTTCTAACCATTATAATGATTTCAGCTTTAAAGAGTGCATTCTAGTTTATGATTATGATGATGATCAAGTTCCTTTGAATTGTCATGATCTTGAATTTTTTGCAAGTACATGATTTTACTAGCCCTAACTTCAACATTTTGAATATGACATGTGAAAAGGAATTTCTTGTGAATAAATGCTTTAAGTCTTATATTAGCAATGTAAATAATGATGTAGGCTCACCTTTTAACACTAACAATTCTTTATAAGCTCCAACACTTATAAGAACATCATGTGAGTTTTGCTAGCTATCCTCTCCTTCCTCGAAAGCTCCCGATATATATTATATTCCCATCTTCATTTTTATGATAAAATTGAGATATGGTTGGAGGATTTGTTTCAAGAGAGGTTCTTCTACAAAGGTTGGCTTTTACTTCTCATAGTTTAGTATTAATTTCATTTATGTTTCTAACTTCTGATGTAAATATGATTGCAGGAATAAAAGAGCTTGATTGGATCCATTGGAAATATGATTTCACTTATTTTTAATCTACCCTACAAAATAGAGTCGGATAGATTAGGAGTAATTTCGGCTCTTATTTCAGTTTACTTTTCTTTTATTTACTAGATAATGCAAAAGTGAAACAAGCGAGTGATGATCTTTTAAATGTTTACCAAAGAAGAATGGTTCAAATCCATCCCAATAAATTTTCTCAAGAACATGTTCAGGGAAGTATTCATTCATTCATTCATTAGAACTTTAATTTCGATGAGTTGTGCTTTGGTTTAATACTTAAAATGAATTTGTACAAATGTTTTCCTTTATATACTTTTCTTTGAAAATTTATGACAGTTTTTATAATGACGTATATTGGTTATATTGATGCAGTTAAATTTTGAGCATCACCGATGGAATATTAATTATAAATACTAGGTTCTTGTGGGAAAACAAAAATCTAGAACAAATTCACAACAGAGGAAATATTTGAAAAGTTTTGACCAAGATTCATTGTACATAGTAAAACATTACATCCAATGAAAACTTGGCATGTTCCAAACTATGGATCACAATCCATGTCATCCTAGAACCATACCTCAGTGTGTTTTGAAAAATCCTCATTCACAAAATATCGGGTCAGGAAAAACTTTTTTCACAATAGTTGTTGTTTATTTTCACATCAACTTTCCTATCTCGAGATGTTAATACCCTAGAATTTTCATAACATGCCTTGTTTCATTTCACTTGGTATTGTTATAATCAAGATTATGTAGGCTACCATGTGAGATGGTTATGTGGGCCCTTCCTCCACGTGTCCTCTCTCTCCAGTCACATTAAGCCCATGTTTCCTATATCTTCCACGTCACCTCAAGACATACTTCTTGGGATGTTTCCAAAGCCACTCCATTCAAAAAAGCTGGGATTTTATTATCGGGGTGATGTAGTCATCTAATACAAATTTTAGGTGCGTCCTTCCCCTTCCATATGTCACCTCCTATGTGTTGGGTTGTGTTATATTCTTCCACGACTAACCTACGTAGTGAATCAGGGGGTTAGAGGGGGGGAGGAGCCCCCCCTTCGTTGTACCGATTGCGCAGCGGAGGGGTCACAGGGGGGTTAGAGTGGGCAGGTATCCCCTCTCTATGGGTCCGGGCAGCTGCCCAGGAAAAAATTTTGGACCCTATATTAGGTTGGCGACCTAGCCTATGGTTTCGGTCCATGGGTTTGGACGCAATGGGTTTTCGTCATGGTATTGGATGCTTCCGAATGTTATAAATATGTATTGTAACATTGAAGGAAATAATTGAAAAATTTCAAGCTGGTGTCCCGATTTTGGGATCCAGGGGAAAAATTATGTGCATATGGTTTTATGGCGTTATCTCTGCCATTGTTATTTTTCTTTGTTTTAGAATTCTATGCACGGTAATTTCTGTTGCTACAGGAGTTAAAACTACATTTGTTCAGGAGCTGTTTTTTATTTAAGGACGCCTTTGTTGCTGAGGGGTTTCGCTCGGGCCTGTGGTAGACCCTGTTCAGTGGGAGATCTGCGAGATCGATTCTGGTGGTGAAAGAAGATGGCAAGCAGCGGAAATATAGAGATTGAGAAGTTCAATGGTCAGAGTTTTGAGTTGTGGAAACTCAAGATGGAGGATCTGTTGGTGGATAAAGATCAGTGGATCGCGGTAGATCCGGGTACTACACCAACGGGAGTGACCGATGAAGAATGGAAGAAGTTGGATCGGAAGG
>APFE030107803.1:0-11409 GCA_000404065.3 Pinus taeda | reverse complement strand
AGGTTTAACGACGCCAGAGCACGTCTCTAGCCTAGACCTCTAGAATGTTTGCGTTATGTTCCAATGCGTTTTTAAGTTAATTCGGTTTATTTTATGGTTGATATTTAGTTAAGTTTCAATTTAAGGCCCTACCGTATGTGATCTTCCAGAATTTCCTAGATGCAAGCTACATGCGAAAGAAAGCCATTTCGTTCGATGAAACTAACTACGAGAAGGTTAAGAGTTTCAATCAAACAAAACGAGCACAATCAACCAAACACCCTAATGCAGCTAATGGAAAATAAACAAAACTTTTTCTTTTCAATAATGCAAATAACGAAAAGTTCTATTCCATTCACTATTAAATGCAAAAGAGATTATTTTATTTTTTTCTTTCTACAAGCACAATGCACTAGAATGAATTTTGAAAGATAACAACACTGAGAAAAGAAGCAAATTCACTCAATGAAGACTCAATGAAATCCCAAGACACTAAAACAGTTCTCCAAATCGAAAGGAAAACAAAGCTTCGCACGAGCTATGTGATCTAAGCTCAAACAAAGCTAGAATGAAATCCAAGCAAACAAGAGCAAGCTGTTTGGAAATCACTCAAAAACACTTCAACAATCACTGAAGAAAGTGTGAAAAGCAATCACAAGGTTAACCGGATGATCAAAGAACCCAAAACTCCCACGGGAGGCTCGACACACACGGCCACTAGATGCCCTAGGGTTGAGGTGTGAAATCGATGGAAAGAGGCAAACACCCGAAGGACAGAGGTTGAGAACCAGTCAAACAGGGCTTAAACACACTCCAACAACTGAAAAAGAGGTGGAAAAATGCAAATCCAAGCTCAGACAACAAGCAAAACAAGTGGACCAAAAAACTAAAAGGCCTGGCGCAACTGTCAGGCTGCAACTCGTGCTAAACAGGGATTGGCGCGAGTTGTCAATTAGCAACAAGGGCCACTAGCGCGACTGTGAAGGCAAAATGCGCACTAACAAAGTTTGCCAATTTCAAAAGAAAAATACGCAGTCCAAGGCTTGGGTCACAATCTCTAAGCAAGTCAAGAAGCACAGGGGCAGCAAGAAATTCAATTCCAAAGGCTTATCTAAGCAAGCAAACAAAAGAAAACTAAAGAGGCAAGACAAACTCCAAATTGTTTAGTTCGTAAACCAAACTGGAGATCGACTGAAGCGGCTTTGATCTACTTCACTACTGCAAAGCAATAGTGTTTCGAAGGCTATCTGGCCGTGTTTCAGACTCCGTCTAAGTTTACAAATCAAACAACAAGCTAAAACTCCCTAGCGGAGTCGCCAAATTGTTGGAGAGGTAAATCCCCTCTACGGATAGAGGCGATCCCTACTAGCCTAGAACGGGTCTAGCAACAATTAAACAATGCTATCACGCAAGTTCCTAAGTGCAAATAAAAGGTAGGTGATGAAGACCTACTTGAGATCCAGCGCTTTAGTTTGTAGAAGAGACGTCGCCCACGTTCCTTTGCCTTGGCCGGTCACGATCCTCCACTATCCACGTGAATGGACACCTGCACACAAAGAGAACAACACAAACACAAGCGTGAAATCTAATTTATGCAATTATACATCAGTGACGAAGGATATAATTCAACATCAACCATTACAAGTACAACGAGAATGGAACCATAATGATAGTCATCTATTATTATAATTCAACAAAGGAGAATACAACCAGCGTCCTGACGTCAAGTCCTCCTTTGGCTGGGTGCTCAGCTACACAAGTCTTGCAAAAGCTTGAAGGGGTGCGGGACAAGCTCTCTCTCTCTTTAGTGACAAGGTCTCCTTACTTAGGTAAAGCCTTATGGATACAAAGAAGGCTTCTTGCAACTCCAATCTTTTGATATCTTCCTTTCAGCACAAGTATTTCCACAAGAGTCAGAACTAGCTTGCTCAAGCCATGGAGACAAGCTTTTATAGAGGAAAAGGAAGAGATAAGGTCAATCCCCCACAATAATGGATTTGGCTTCATCACTTGGAAACTTCCATGGAATGGTGGCAAACTACTTTCCATCCAAGGAGATTCGAAGCCAAACCATCCTCACTTAACTTGGAATCAGTTTGGTGAATGAGTTGGACAGAACCTTCGGAGGTTTGATTAGTTCAAAACTTTTCCAAAAATGGTTGGCGCGATTGCGACTCTGGGACAGAGCACTAATGGCGTGCCCTTTCAATAGGATTTTCCCCATTGGCGCGGGCATAACACAGGGCACCAGCGCTAATGCAAAAAGGGTTGTTTTTAAGGGCAATGAGCAGGAGATGTCTTAAGGGCATATTAAGCTCATGTTTAGAGGTGTAATGCAAGTGGTTTCAAGTCTTGTCATTTCTCACAAGTCCCGGAATGGGTCCTCCAAGATGCGGGAGAGGGGTAACAGGGATGGTGACAAACGGTGACAAATTACTGTGTAATAGGAACCTTAACAAGGCATAGTTGAAAGATAACTACCCACTTCCTAAGATGGATTACATACTACAAAAGGTGGTTGGATCAGCTAGAATGTCCATGATGGATGGTTTCTCAGGTTATAACCAATTGGCAGTCCATCCGGATGATCAAAAGAAAACGATGTTCACCACCCCTTGGGGAAATTTCATGTATGCTCGTATTCCTTTTGGCCTAATAAATGTTGGAGATACATTTCAAAGAGCTATGGATATAGATTTTGTGGGGGAGCCGGACAAATTTGTAGTAGTAAATTTGGACGATATCACAATCTTCTCTAAGATCGATGAAGAAGACATCATACACTTGAAACTCACCTTTGAGAAGTATAGGAGATATGGGCTATCTTTAAATCCAAAGAAATATCGATTTTCCCTGAGTGAGGGGAAACTACTAGGACACATAGTAGCACAAGACAGAGTGAAAATCGATCCTAAGAGAGTAGAAGCTATCAGTTGCATTCCCCTACCTAGAAACAAGAAAGAGATCCAAGTCTTTTTGGGAAGAATCAATTTCCTGAGAAGGTTCATACCCAACTATGCAGAAATAGTGAAGGGTATTACAAATATGATAAAAAGGGAAAATGAGGTTAAATGGAGTCATGCCTCCCAGGAATCTTTTGCTAATATCAAAGAATATTTCACCAAAGCACCAGTACTAGTCAGCCCTGATTACTCAACACCTTTCTACATTTTTTCTTTCTCATCTCCACATACTATTGCTGCAATTTGTTACAAAAAAAATAAAAATGGTTATGAACATCCCATTGCCTTCTTCAACCAAGTTTTGAGGGATTCCGAGTTGAAATACAATATCTTGGAAAATAGGCCTACGCACTAGTCAAAACTTTGAAGACATTTCGAGTATATGTACTACAGTCATTAATTACAACATATGTTCCAACAACGACAGTCAAAGATATCCTGGTGCAAGGGGACAGTGAAGGAAAAAGGGGTAGGTGGATCGCTAAGATCCAGGAATATAAATTAGACATAAAACCTAATAATCTCATAAAAGGCCAGGGGCTGGCCAAGATTCTATCAGAGTCTAACTACCAACATTTGGGGATAAACCTAATAACTGAGGAGGTGGAGCATAAGTTCAATAGGATGAGATAAAAACCTTAGAGAAAAAAAATATGTGTGAAATATGAAGGGTCGCCCTGGTATAAGAATATCATCCATTGTCTTTTATTCTTGAGGTGTCCACTAGCGTTTGATAAGTCTAAATTCAGAACATTGAGATTGTAAGCTCAAAAGTTTATCATATCTAATGACCAACTCTACTGGAAAGAATCGATGGGAATTTTGTTGATATGATTGGTAGAAGGTGAAACTCATAAGGTAATTAAGGAATTTCATGGAGGGGTTTGTGGAGGCCATTATAGCTGGAAGACCACTACTCACAAAATCCTCAAAGTGGGGTTCTATTGGCCCATGCTTTTTAGAGAAGTTCATTCAAAAGTCAGATCATGTCAGAAGTGCCAAGTCTACATTGAGAAGCAAAAAAATTCCCCTCTCCCCCTGATCCCAATACATATGGAAAAACCCTACACGCAATGGGGACTAGATTTCATAAGTGAGATAAATCCACCCTCTAGTGGCCAACATAAGTGGATATTAATGACCACATATTATTTCACGAAGTGGGTAGAGGCTATCCCAGCCAGAAATGATAGTGACTGTGGTAATCAAGTTTATGGAGGAGAACATATTATCACGTTTCGGTTGCCCTACAAAGATTATCATGGATAATTCTCAAGTCTTCAAATCCACCAAATTCATTAGCTTCTATCAGAGTTTCAATATCATCATTGGGCACTCCATTACCTACTATCCTCAAGGAAATGGTTTAGCTAAATCCTCAAATAAAATTGTAGTGAGAGTGTTGAAGAAGACCATCATTGAGAATCAGAGAAAATGGGACACTCATTTGAAGTTTTTCCTCTGGGCCAACCGAGTGAATCCTAAACTCTCTACTGGAAAATCACCTTTCGAGCTAGTATATGGTAAGGTTGCAATCTTCTCAATCTAACCATAGTGAATTTGATGCAAGAAGGAGAAGAAGAACCAAATTCTATGACACGAAGGATAAACCAACTAGTCGAACTTCATGAAAGTAGGGAATAGGTAAGGACTAAATTGGAAAACTACCAACAGAAGATGAACTACTTGTTTGAAAAGAAAGCCAAGGATCAACCTTTACAGCCAAGAGATTTGGTTCTCCGATGGGACATCCAAAGGGAAGAAAAAGGTAAATACAGGAAATTTGACCCACTATGGTTTGGCCCTTTCAAAATTTCAGAATAAAAAGGAAATAATACATACCTGCTCGAAAATTTGGAAGGAGAATTATTGGAGCTACCACTAAATGGTCAGTTCCTCAAACTCTATTTTTAGAATTAAAGGTACCCCTCTTTCACACATTGTAAATACTGGTGTGTACATTGTAAGTATCATATGAAATTTATAGTTTTCTGCTAAAATGTTCACTTTCATAAGAAAATTGTTTGTTAAATAAAACTCCATGCCCAAGAGAGAAGTTCCCAGACTGCAGATTCTTGATGCATTGCAATCTAATGCCTCATCCACAGGTGGAGTCAAATGTTATCACCATCTCACACTAAGGCCTCTTCATAGAAACGAGATGAGATGTTGTTCGCATAAAAGTGGCAAGAAAGGTTTGAAGTGAGCAACTTAACCTACAAAGGTTAAGAATCACGTGTCTGCAACCGTACAATAAAGAGATCCAAACTCAGGTGATGAGAAAAATTTTAAACTAAATATACAGAATGGGCCACGGTTTAAAATATTATACACTTAAATACCTAGCCCCAGCCCCATAATCTAAATATGATCACATCTAACTGCAGTTCCAGAAGTGAAGGGACAAGTGGGTTAACACCACCACAGGCCCCCGTCATTGAATAGTCAGTGCCCGATGAACGGCTCAGATAGAATCTGACTCATGACAAACGATTCCCCCACTCCATGATATAATATGTAGTAATAGGTAGGGACCACCTAACAGGTGGTCTCCCCTCATTCGCCACTCAAAGATACAGGTGTCAAGTATGATGGTGAAGTCCAAGTAAACGATGAAAGATAAAGTTACTCACTGATTGTATGAGTTCGTCCCTTGTACTCCCGAGCCAACCTGGAACTATCACATGTCGTCCCCACTTGCCTTCATCTCCCACCACCTAGGTACACATCTTTGTCTCTACATAAAACATCTAAAGCCCTAAGGTTATTACCTGAAAATGATTATTCATCCTAGTCAAAGAATCTCTCACCTGAACAACTACACAGGAGCCTTCTGTAACTATCCCAAAGGTCACATGCACCCTCCCAAGTTGTGTTCATTCCCCTGTGGGCTCCAGTTAAACCAACACCCCCAGCGTGTTTGTTTGCTTGTTTTGTTTTATTCGAAGGAATGAAGCACATGGCCCCTATGACCCCAATCACTCATGAGGTCAAGAACACTAGTGACAGTATTCTAACCGACACTGAAGCCCACATTATTGACCTTGTCTACCCCTTTTCCCTTGCTAACCTTTATTATGAAATATTCTCAAACCATGTGAAGATTGAGGACCCATTTACAATTGTGGCTTTTGGGTTATACTACTAAATTGCTCCCCCAGTTAATCACCTCCCTAAATTCATAACTTGCTTTTTGGATTCTTACCAAAGTGAGAAGAACCATTTTATTTCTCCTTCAGGAAGGGTTATCCTTGAATTAACCCCTCTTTTAATTCAGAGAGCTCTTAATTCCCCACATCTCCCTTTATGTGTACCTTTAATGATACAACACTAGATGGGAATTTTATAACACTCCCTGCGAAAGAGCTACAACCCTTCCTAGAGAAAATCCTCGCTCTCAGAGCCAAAACCCTGCCATCAAATATCCAACTCCCATTAGCTCTTTTTAAACTCATTGTTCAACCAATCTTAGCCACTATAATTGGTATTTTGGCTAGACACACCACTCTGCAATTAAGCAGGGTGTCTCTCGGGTGTCTACATAAGATGAGGCAACCCTGATGCTAGTTAAACATCCCTAAATACCTCTCGACCTCCATTTGCTTCTATTTTAGCTATCTCGGAGCCTCCTCATACTTCCGCTACTACTCGCTATTGTTTTACTTGTTTATCAATAGTCACATTGAAGAATTCTAATGTCTTCACCTAGATGTGTTTACCCCTGATAAAGAGAGAAATTCAGACTTTGATTGGAATATCTCCATAAGAAAGAGACCCAGCTTGGGAGGATATTCTCAATTCCTCTCATCCTTCATGGTTATTGCCTACTAGATCATCCATGAAGTGTCACCCCCCAGGATCTTTGCTTAGCAAAAGGAACTCCGCAAACTCCATAAGTAAGTTTCTATTGGAGAATGGTACCTCTATGAGGACTATACAAAGATTCAGGTTTACAGGTGCAAACTCCCTCCTTATCAGTTGCCAGTGTTTCTACCGATGAGGGTCTTCACCCTCGAGTTCATAAGGCATATCCTCAGTGTTGACCTGCTTCACATTGAACCGGCCAAGAAAGGTAACATGTTTAAAATGGGACAGCCAGTAGGAACTTTTGTGATAAACACTAGACAAGCCTTCAAGATAGTGGAGGCCATACTTGAAGCCACGGAATTTGAGAAAGGACAAATCTAACATTATGATCCTCGAGGTCTCGTTTCTCGAAGAAGGGAAAAGATTAAAGCCTCAACTTATGTTCATGATCCTAAGCTTGAGGTCAAAGGAAAGCTAACTTTGATTACTGACCCCCTAATACAGACATGGAGACTAAGTCCCCAGCCAACACGGACAAGACACAAAAGAGGACTGTCGACATTTTAGGGACAACTGACATGGAAGAAGGAATGACTCATAAAAGGGATAGAAGTCAAGGGCAGCGGTAGGAACAAGAGCATGAACAAAGACAGGAAGTGGAAGAACCAAGCATCCAACTCCAAAAGAAAGTGTATGAGAACCCAGGCTTTTAGGTTAATTTGGAAATATATCTAGAAGTCTTAACAAAATCCTTGACTGAAGTAGTCATCCCAGAGTTTAAGGAAATTCTTTATGTAGTAGGAATAGGTTGGGCCCAAGGCAATAATATCCAAGTAAGAAACAGGAGGGAGAAGGAGAAGTTACATCAAGACATGACTTCACATATCACCCCTTGGCACACTCAATTATTAGCTGCAATGGATCTAGAGAAAGAAGAGATGAAAATTAGGTTGAAAAACCCATCTGTCCAAACCCTTCCTTCAGGTTCCTTGTTTCAAGACCTGGATGTGTCTTTGGATTTGACCACTATCCCTCTGTCAGAATAGGTCAACCTACACAAGTAGGTGGGAGAAATGTTATACAATGACATCAATAAGAACCAGAAGACTATTGATTGGGGTCAAGTCTACACAGACAAAATTGTCGAGAATGTAAATGTTGAAAAGGTCAAGTCTCGCACTCTCTTTAAATAGAAGGAATATTACAAAGAAATGATCATGAAAATGTGACTTGATCCTGAAGATGATGCAGTAGTGGATGCAGTACTAAAGGAAATGAAGAGGGAGAAAGTAGATTTGAGAAGGAAACTAAAGATGCTTGGAGGTGAGCACATTCAAACCCCTGAGATGATCCAAAGTGTTAAGGAAAAGGAGGTGCTAATACAGGAGTTGAACACAAGAAAATAAAAAGTTGTGCCATGGAACGGACAATGGAAGATTTACAAAACAGGATCAATTCTCATGTCTATATTGTATTCGTCCCAAATGATTCTCAAAACCCTACTAATCACCTTACTAAGGCATTAACATAACTAAAAATTTCTGTGGGTGAGTTAGTGAGAGTTCAAAGGGAGTTGGATTCAACCAAAATCCAGGTGACCCAGAAATAGAGACAACTCCTAGTTGCAAATTCGAAAATCGACAAGCCTACACAAGATTTATAGAGTACATCTCAAGAGATCAAGGAGTTGAAGACCAAACTAAAAGGAAATCTGGCCCTCATAGAAGCCAGGCAGGGGACATGGGATGAGATCATCCAAGAAGTTAATCACAGCTGGGAGAAAGTAGCTCTGATACATGATCAGAAGAATCTTTGTAATGAATATTCCCCTTCTCTTCAAAATGACAAGCAATTCAGTACTACTAACTCCCAATATGTTAAGAAGTACATTTAGTTCTTAACTAAAAGAACAATCAGGGAGTTGAGACGACTTGACATATTAGATAGGATGGAAATAGTAGCAGAGATTTCTAAGGTTATATCGAAAGAGGAAGCCAAGGCTAAGGCTAAGGCATAACAAAGTTTGGAAAATCTACAGAAAGAGTTGTCAAGCTTTGATGTCAAGTTCAATCAGCATCTCAAGGTTGAGTTACCTAATTGGTGGGGATTAAATGGAGAATTTCTCACGCATGAAGAATACAACCATAAAATGACTGATAGCAAGAGGAGGACAGGTGCATCTCATGAGAAGACACGAGTCCTAAAAGGAACAAATATAAAAAAGTTCTTGAAGAAGGAAATTCACCTCCTCGAGTTGGTTAAAGATTTCTCTCAGCGCAAACTAGACTATGCAGGGGTGATTAATCTCTAACTCCACTATCGACAATCCAATTCTATTCCACCTCCTTCTCTAGCTATGTGGTAGTGATGCAAGTAGTTTTCCAATCCTCCCATGCTTCAAATGGTTCACCCACGGGGTTCTATAGCTTCGCACCAAACATCCACATTGTCTCGTCAACCATGAGTATCATGATTATTGACCCAGTGATGGATTTCAATTTTACTTTTTAGTTATTTTTACCTTATGTTTGTTATGCTTTTAATAATACATTCTATTATGGTTAAGAGAGTTGTGCCTTTGTGCATGCTCAAATTTTGATTAGTGATTTCTATAATGATGATAAAGATCAAGAAGGAATATCTTCTTAATGACCTATACTCCAGAGAATTTTTGGTATATATACATTCTTAAAAAAGGAAAACAAGTTCAGAATCTAAAAGAAGAAACCCTATGTTATTTTTGAGAATGTATTACTTTTGAAGATGTATCTTTTATAATGTTAATGAAATCGTGGTGATTAGTCATTCCAGTATTACAATAAGTTTTCTCTCTCTTGAAATTTCATTATGTTAATTTTCTTCTCTGGTCTCACGTCATTGTAGTTGCCAGACATGTTTCATATGTTCTTATAGATTCATTTGTATTAAAGTATTAATGATGATGCCTGTATGAATCTTCAAAATTAACTCTTTAATTGTGCTTCGTGAATCATCACAATCATTTCTTACTGATCCATTATATCTTTCTTAACTCAGAAACGTATAGAATTCTTGATATTTCAAGCTCTATGTGATGAGTTATTTTTCTTTTCATCTTCCTTCATCCCTCTGCTAAATTAATTGAACTATAAATCCTTGAGCTACTCGGCCTCCATACTTTATCGTAAATTTTTATGGATGTTACATGTGTATGAGAATGTATGCAAAAACAGATAGACTATGTCTTTTAGATGAATGAACCAAACAAATGTTTTTTACGATATATGTATGTATGTATGTATGTGAAATGTATATGTGATGTCTCTTGTCTTTGAGGAATTATCTGAGACAACTGAGATCTAGATGTTCTAGGCACTAGTCTTGTAGCAATCTGAGGTTCTCTCTAGACCTAACAACACCTTGGATGAGGAATCAATTTTTGCAACCAACTAGTGTTTCCGGTCAAAATTTCAGTAAACCCATAAGGAGATAAGTTGAAATTATGAGTTGATTTTATTTTTTCCCTCTAAAATTTGATGATGTAATATAATCTTGTTTTATTATTTCGACTATTATTTTATAATTTCCTTAGGAGGCCCATTTTACACCTCAAAATTCCCCTAATGGTGACATGTGTATTTGTTGTGTTTTACTTTGTGTACATGTATATGTTGTGTTGTACACCAATAGTAGATGTATATTTTGTTTTGTACATTAGGTGTAGGTGTATGTGTTGTGTTGTACATTGGGGTAGGTATGTGTTCTGGCACACCAGGTGTAGGTGTATGTGTTGTGTTGTACACCAAGTGTAGGTGTATGTGTGGTGTTGTACATGGTGTGTGGGTGTATGCATGTAATGTAAACTATGTGTATGTGTATGTGATTGAAGAGAAGAGAAGTATTGGGTGCATGTCAAGTGTGGCAACCAATCCAGTGTGTCTACGGAAAGGATGAAGGAAAAGCGTAGAAGCAAAGAACCGATTGAGAGATAAGTATTAATATTTTATTTTATTTTAATTATGCATGTGATTTATGACTGTGATTTATGATGGTTACATGTGATCTATGATTTTTATTTATGATGGTTGAGTTTTGAGCTAACTAGATGTGATATGTTTACACTTGATGATTTGATCGAAGAGCTAGTTGGACTTGTTGTGATAGGAAGTAAATGAAATTGTAGGTGTACCTTATTGATGAGCTACCAATGAGGTATGATTTGAATTTATTTCAATTCATTTTGAATCCAATGAAACTTATGTGCCTGTTACAGGAAAGCATCGAAAATGTCCGGTTTTGGTGGTTGAAACTGACTATAAGAATTAGTAGCAATGGAAAAGGGAATTGGAAAAGGCAGCAGTATGTTGCTAAAGCATTTTAGGATCTGGGCCATTGAGGGACACTAGTACCTAGTGTCCATTGATTGGGCATGTTATGACCGGTATGATGGTTTTGAGGTAGGGATATTGTTGGGTCCCTATAATACTAGTAGATTACCCCATTTGTAGTTATACCCTTTATTAATATTGTTGTGCCCCTATCGTCCCCATATTGTTATTAGTGTGCCCCATAGAATCCCTCTATTGTTATTTTTGTGGCTTTATATTATTATTGTTAGGTCAGCTGGGTTATATTGTGACTCCTTAGACTCCTATATATAGAAAGGAGGTTTTGTCATTTG
>APFE030107799.1:45165-66418 GCA_000404065.3 Pinus taeda | reverse complement strand
CTACTTCACCAAATGGATTGAGGCCATCCCTTGTAGACAGGCAAATGATTCAGTAATCATTCAGTTTTTGGAGAACAACATATTGTCTAGATTTGGCTGTCCCAACAAGATAATAAGAGACAACGCTGTTGCTTTCAGATCCAAGAAAATGGTGAATTTCTGGCACAAATTGCATATCACCTTGGGTCATTCCACTGCATACTACCCTCAAGGAAATGGCCTAGCTGAATCATCAAATAAAAGTCTGATAAACATTATCAAGAAAGTGTTGGAGGAGAATAAGAAGAATTGGCATAAGAAACTTTTGAATGCCTTATGGGCAGATAGACTAACAACCAAGAGATCCATTGGTGTCAGCCCATACGAGTTAGTCTATGGATTAGAAGCCAAATTTCCTTCATCACTAGGGGTTCCTGTTATGAAACTGCTTTAAGAAAGTCAAGCTGAGCCAAATCACATGCAAAGAAGGGTAAATCAGATAATATGTTTGCAACAAACCAGGGAACAAGTTTACAGCAGAGTACAAGTTCTCCAAGAAAAGTTAAAGAAAGCTTTTGATAGAAAGACTAAAGTTGAAGATTTCAGCATAGGTGACAAAGTCCTCAAGTGGGACTCAAGAAGGGAAGATAAAGGGAAACATGGAAAATGTGATTCTCTTTGGAGAGGACCATTTATTATCCAAGCAGTCCAAGGAAACAACACCTACTTCCTAAAAAATTTGGATGAAACTGACTTAAATGAAGGTCCTGTCAATGGCAGGATGTTGAAACATTATTTTGACTACTTTCCATGCATATAACAGGGTATTTACTCATGTACATAATCAGTTGTATATATTTTCTTTTCAGCATACCAATAGTTCAGTTCAAAAGATTGCTGTAAATAAGCAGAAAAGAAGGCTTTATATTCTAGAAATTCCACATAGATGATGACCTCCAGTTTTGAAGTACAAAGAGAAAATCTTCAAGTTTTTGATAGGAGCAGTCAAGGGCCAAGGCATTTTGACCTGCTGTTCTTGGTCTTTCAAAGAAAAACCATCCCCAGGTGGAGCCACTGTTAGCTACCTATACCAATAGGTTTCATTTTCATGATTGGCAAGGGAAGTGCCAATATGATCTACTTTGGTCATGCAAAGATCTCATATTCTTATGGAAGAAATATACTTGTTTGATTAATGCTGCCCTACTTCTGGATCGGTGATCCAACAGCCTAAGCTGGGTCATGCCATGTTTCAATTTTTGTTGTGGATTAGAGAAAGAAACCTATCCAAACAGCTCAATCTTGGCAGGTAAAGTAGATAGGTAGTGAAAGAAGGTTCCCAGCTGCTTAATCTGGGTCCTTGGAAGAAATAAGGGTAGCGTTAGATAGAAAATCAAAAGAAAAGCCAAAGGAAAGGAAAAGGCACAAAAGGGTTTTCAAATCTAAGTGCGCCCTCCTTGGAGTAACAAAAAATGCTAGGCTATAGAGTGGGTAGGTAGATGGGGTTGCAGAAGGCATGGTTTGTGGCATTTCACTGACCTAAAGGAAAGGCAAAAACATGATGCCAGTGCATATGTTCTATTCATAGCAGTGTTACAACAACTTAATCAAGCATGTCTAACTTCCAGTTTTCCCCATCACCTTCATGACTAACATCCCTATGCCACCCAGCCTCACAAAGAAAATCAAAGTATTTTGTTGGTTCTGGTTTCTTTAATAGCCACATTTCTTGTGTAAAATTCTTTTCATTCTGATCTACTTCCTAAAAGACTAAGTTAATTTCATACAAACTCAGTATTCCCCCCCCCATCCACCTATTTCATTCATATTAACTACTAACTTAGTACTATCTAACACCCTATACCCCCTATTCCCCTATTACCATGTAAAAATTGCAAAAAACCCAAAAATTTCTAAGTATTCCCTCCCCCGAGCATTATAGCTCTAGGTGTGATTTTGAAGGTCTTCATGCGCTAAAAAACATTTGAGCACAACCCATAGGGCGCCAAAGAATTAATCCAAGGGATTAATCCGATATTTGCTCGGGTTAATAACCTTAAGCCTGCTTTTGTTAATAAACCTTTGTAAAACCCATTTAACCCGCAAATGCTGAAAACAATCCGGAAAACCCACTTTTCCAAAGTTTCCGCCAGGTGCGATTTTCGAAAGAAAATAATATTTAATTCTCCCCGCCATCGAATATTGCCCGTGCACTTTATCGCTCCGTCAACCGTCGTATCTGGGCCCTCCCATCCGATGGCCCACATCGAATCGGACCGGCATCAGCGTCCGAAGGATACCTTCCGAGAAACTGTCAGAGGGTGACGTCAGGCCTCCGCCACACGTCACCCCCTAGACCTTCTTGGAGCGCCCTCTGACAAAACTGCGACCGTATAGAGGGCGCTCCGAGAAAACCCGCTTACCACTTTGTTAAACCGCCTGCACACGCTAGCGCCACGACCCGCCCACGTCACATCTGCTTGGCGCCCTATCAGCATCCCCGACCGCCCGAGCTCCTACGTGGCCGCCACCTATGCAATCCCCATGGACCACTCACAGACTGCCACGTCACCCGATGACGTCATGCTGACGTCACCCGACCCTGACCCCACCTGATGGCGTCATGCTGACGTCATCCAAAAAGCGCGCCAATGAGCCAAAAGTCCATATTTAGCCGTTGTTTTCGCGTTTTTCTCATTTTCTCACTGAAAGAACCAGTTCTCCTCTGCATGAGGATTACGTCCACTGCTGCCAACCTGCATAAATCGTCCTGAAGAGCGCTGCCGCCTACAACCCACCTGCACTTGTCACCATAACCGACAATTCACCAGGTATTTACCCAGTGCATCCTTTCAGAGTTAAGTTACGTCCATGTTTCTCCAAAACTGAACTCACAAGAGTAAAACAAACCTGTTTTACCATTAAATTCTCGGATAAACTAAGCATTCCCCACAATTGCAGGGTCTAATTTCACCTACTGAACCCATATATATCTACCCTTCCCCAAATTCCCATTTTTTCCGCGCATTCGTGGACTGTAGACCTAAAACAACATAATTCACCAGGCAAACTGAGTTGCCTACTCCTGCAAACTATCAAAATTACTCTTGTCAAGCATTCTGCACCATTATCACACCTCATTACCCTTTTACCTCTGCAAAATTAACCCTTTGTGGTCTCCTACCCGCTAAACCAGTTTAGCACCAAGTCATAAGCACTACTTAGCCATGGAGACGCCACCAATAGTCCTAAATATTCAACCTCTGAATGACCCACACACAGAGCTAGAGTGGAAAACCCTAGGTGATAAAGATTACCAGATGTTAGACTCCATGCCCATGAAAGCCAAGTTTAATATCCACCTGATGAATGAATTCAAGGCACAACATCTCAGTGGGACTGACACCTTGGGAATTTGGGATTCCCACATACTCATTTACAACCTCCCTCAAGTCAATGTCCTGCCAGACTTGATAAAGCAATGCATCTCAAGTTATGATCCCAGCCAAAGAGCTGCCCTCAGCCCCTCAGGCTCAGTACTATTCCAGATCACCCCTGAGACTATCAACGAAATGCTGCACTTTCATACTGCAGAGCCCCTTACTCCTCTCTCCCTCCAGGACCTGATAACAAAAGGGGGTAACTTGTCCAGGGATCAGATTTCCAGGGTTAACGAGTTGTTTATTCAGCCTGAGTATCAATCTATGACTGCTTCCCTTCCCATACCATATCCATATCTCAATGAGCTGGGGAAAATGATGGCAGATTTGATCAGTTACATCCTGGGTTATGGGACATATGAGGATGTAGATGAAACCATCATAGCAATGCTGTCCATTTTCTCCCCAGGGATGCCTCCTGCTGTACAATATGACTTTGCTACTTTTATTTCCAATAAGATTCATGATAAATTCATGAATCCGGAGAGGGAAAAGGTATTCAAATACACCAGATACATATATCATTTGTTCTTATTCTATTAGCCTGATGCCTTCCCTGTCCCTCTAAAGAAGCTAGATGCCCAGGGACGCCCAAGGTCAGTTGTGTTTTGGACTTCAGTTTGCCATCTGCTGCCTCATTCACCCTACACCTACTGTGAATTTATTGATATATTCATTCATCCGGCTATGACCTTGTTGTTGGGTGCCCCTCCCCCAATATTGACAGAATAAATGCAGAGAATCCTTCAACTCTCTAAGGCATACAGCATTGGTGATTGGTACTTCTACCAACACCATACAGTAATCAGAGTATATGGATGTGAGCTGAGTCCCTATAGGCTGCCAAAATATGTCCCAATGAGACTCTTTACCCTAGAGTACTTCAGGCAGTTTGGAAATGCAGACTTTGTCCATTTCCAAGCTAAAAACAAGAAGGTGCAGCTAAAAGTAAGAAATCAGCTGGGTCCCTTCTTGTACAATAAGAAGGAAGAAGGGTGGAAGGAAGATGATAGGATCCTAGAGACCCTCCGACTTCAGACCAGCTTCAAGTGGGTGCCTTATGACCCTAATCACTTTATTTCCTTTAGGAGGATAAAGTATAAATTGGGGGGCTATGTCCATGTGAAAATCCCTCATGTTGAGAAGTATGCCAATGCCCTAAGCTAGGAAGAAGGCACATTAGAAGAGCCAATTAGCAAAGAAGAAATGCTAAGAAGAGAAACTAGCAATATTGAGAAAGAGGCTGACTTGGAACATTGTGTGCAGGTTTCTTCCTCCTGTCAGAGGCAAATTGGAGCAGCTGCCTCATCTTCCACAGCCCAGCAGCAAGTAGCCAGAGTTTCCCAACAAGAAACAAATAAAGGCAAGGGAAAGGAGGCGGAGCAGAAACAATCACCTCCTAGAGCATAGCAACAAACAGAGCAGCAGATAGATAAGGAGGTAGAGCAGCAACTAGAGCAGCAACAAGAACAACAAGAAGAGCCTCAAGGAGAGGGGTAGCCTATGCAGCAAGAACAAATGGTTGAGGCCCCAGCACCTACTGAGCAACAGGCTCAACAAAACATGCCTTCTGGGCAAGAGAAGATGGTGGAGACCTCAGTACTCCAGACTCCACAAAAAGTGGAGAAAGGAAAGAAGAGGGACAGAGAGCAAGAGACTCCCCTTACAACATCCACTAATCAAGGGGAGAAAAGGCAAAGATTAAATCCCCTCTCTGAAGAAGAAATGCTTATGGGGCAATCGGTGATAATGGGCCCACCAAGCATGGAGGTATCCGCTAGTTCCTTTCAGCAGGAACCAGAGAGAAATCTTGGAGGATAGGTCAGCTCCTCAAGCCATCAAAGAAAAGCAGAGGTGAGCATCAAGCAACAGTTCACTGATATCAAAAGAAGAAATGAGCCACTCAGGCTCCAAATCTACAATCAGTTGCTGAAGATGGCCCCCACCAATCAGCAGAGGCTCATGGCAGCCTATGACATTTCAGAAGGAAAAATGACCATGAGTCATTTCAGGCCCACCACGGTGCAGCCACAGTCAGCTGCAGATTACATAAGGACCAACCTGGAGGTTCTTGCAAAAGACATTCACCATATGGACCAAATAGAACTCCATAAGCAGACGGGTGAAATGATCTATACAACGTTGGCAGACAAGACAATGTTGGCAAAAAGGCTGGAGAACAGCCTAAATAATACAGCTGCCCAACTAGAGTTGGAGAAGGCATCCTCCTTGGCCAAAGACAACAGGATCAAGTCTTTGGAAGATATAATTATAGAGCTGGGGCATGACCCCAAGGATCCCAAGGCCATACAATCACTGTTGAAGATAAGGGATGCAGACCTGGCAGCCCTAAGAAAGAAAGTAAAACTCCCAGCAACCATTCACCCCCAAACAGATGAGGTTGCTCAGCAGAAGCAAGAACAAGAAATAGCTACATTGCTGGTAGCACTGCACAAACAACTTGTGCAGACATAAGGGAGGCTGGAAGACACTGAGGCTGCATTGCAGGCAACCCTACAGCAGAAAGAGGGAGGTCAGACTTCTCAGCCCCCTCCATAGGTTATTAACCTTGAGGAGCCTCCAAAGACCACTCCTCCTCACACAGAAGCAGCAGCAGCACCATCAACATCAACGACAACAACGTCTACAGAGCAGGCTCCAAGCCTGGACATGCAAAAATTGTTAAATGAGGTCCAGGCCCTAGAGGCCCAGATGACAACACTAAATGGAGCCAAGGATGAGTTGGCCAAGTTAAATGAAAAATATGATAAATCAAAGCAGAATGTGGCTAAGAAAGGGAGAGAAATAAAATCTCTCAAGGAAAGAACAAAAGAGCTGGAGAAGGAGCTCACCCTTGACAAAGTGGTGGGTGAGATCAGAAGAGTTTTATGGACCCACATTGGCCAATCAATAATGGACCAATGGCAATACATTGAAACCATTCATGAGCAAATGGAGCTCATAGGTAAAGCACAAAGGGAAGTGCATAGAGCAAGGGCATATCTAGGCAACATGCCTGAGGTAGCCAACAGATTGATCAATGTGCTCAATAACAGGACAGGCCCTCAGCTGGCAGCAATTGGGATCACCAGTAGGACGGAGACTATCCAGCTAGTTAAGAGGGTCCTCACACTGAAAAGCCTGGTACAGACATTGGACAGAAGGAGCCAAGATATGCAAGCAGAGGTAAACAGGATCATGGATAAGTTTGCTGCATTACAGGGCAGAGGTCTCCCCAGCTTACTCAACAGTGCAGGAAAACTTCTATCACATGAAGTATATGCTAAGAGGGTGAACACATTTGCCACAAATCAGATCAGCCAAGGATCAAGCAGCTCCCAGGATACAGGGCCAGCATCTGGGCAAAGTCTCTATGATAGAATAGAGAATATGTTCTTCATTATGAATGATATTAACCATCTGTTTGAAACACCTCCGAATTACTACAAGTACACAGAAGCAGATGAAACCATGGATGCAATTTTGAGGCATCAATTATCTACGTAGGATTGGTGGGCCTCCATGATACAATTATTATTATAAATAAGAGGCTTCATCTGAATTTTGTCATCAAAATATGTAAAGTCATCACCTTCAGAAAGTGTGATACACATACTATGACAAAAAGGTGGAATGAGCCACCTCAGCATGAAGATTCAGCCACCAAAAACAGCAACGACAGCTACAGGTAGCAGGGCCGAGAAAAAGCAACAGCATGACATAGCATAAAGACACATCATTCACATCAGTCAGCATTAAATAAGAAACGCTCAACCGACTCACTCTCTTCCAAAGGTCAAGAAGAGGCCTGACAGCATTAAAGACCATTTATCTTACACTCAGACTAGCAATAACTTTCTTATCTGATATTTGTGAAGTTGGTGAGCACAGTTAATGTATCAAATGACTTAGCATTAAGATATTTTGTAAAAGCTATTGTATATATTCCCCCTCGCATACACTTCCAAGGGGTTGGTGATTATTGTTTTTTGGTTTTTTCTCTTATGAAGAACTGAGAACTCGGCTGTAACTTTCAGAAGGATGTGATTAATAAAGTTTGGAGTTTACAGGAACTGAGTCTTACTGGTGCATGTTGTGATTGGAACCATTGAATGCTACAGGATTCTAGTGCTATGACTTGATATAATAAGTGTTTCTCTATCTCTGTTACGTTTTTTTGTTATTTGTTTTAACTCATCCCTCTCACATATTGTTCTGAAACTAGGAAAGAAAGAAAAAGAATAGCTCAGGATTTGTCCATGGAGACACCCTGATCTCAATCTAATTTCACTATAAATGTTTCTCATAACTTTCAGCTGTTTAAATTGGAATTCTTAATTGCTCCAATAAGCTCTGAATACCTCACATTCACTATTTGGTAATTCATGTATGCTACTAAGTAGAGATTTTCATTCAAATTGATATCACACTGTTGGTAACTCAACATCTCATTGTTTCACTCACAAAATTGGAAATTATATTAACAATAGCCATCTAGCCTTGCAGCAAAACTTTCTCCATCACAAACACCAGAACTATCTCATTTTTCTGACTCCATATGCCCAGTGGATTAACATCTTATGAACCCTTCATTCCCTTCTTACAACAAAATTTCATCAACCAGAGTCTCAAACAGGAAACCGAAACTTAAAGCTAGCCCAAAATAGTCACAAAGCATAGCTGAAACTCAAAGAGGGAGCCCTCTCTGATTATAGATAGGCTAGGATCTGTAATCCAAAGGTTGGTTAGTGGTTACCCCGGCCATATTCCCTTGGGAGTCATAGGGAACAACCTGGGTGTTAACACAATCCAAAATCAATTGTCGATAAGTTTTGATTCGGACCATCTTGAGGGAAATGAAAACCTTGTTCAAGACTTCTCATATTCAGATTTGCAGTCCCCGAAAGCCATTGATTGTCAAGTTGCAGATGAGGACATGGAAACTGGCACATATGATCAAATGATACAAGATGACTCCGTACCATTTTGTTTTGAATCATTTCAGTTTTTGAAGGGTAAATTGCATAGTAAATCTTCAAATGAATAACCTATAGGAAATCAACAATCTCTGAATTTTAATGTGGAGGATGAGATAGATAGCGAAATTCTTGAGCAGGTTGTTAATGAGAAATCTTCCCCTGGAATGACTAATGAAATGATTTTGGAAACAAAACCCTCCCTAGCACCAGATTTGCAGCTACCAAACACAATTGAAGGTCAGATTATAGATGAAGGCGTGGAATCTGAAATGCATGATCTAATGATGCAAGAGGATTTTGTACCCTTTTGTTCCGAAGAATTTCAGTTTATAAAGCAGAATCTTCATAATATCTCTAAAGGAAAATATGAGCAGCCAGTAAGATGTTATACAGTTTCAATGGACACATTGAAGCAGTCTTTTCAAGTTTTTGATGATCCTATTGCTCGTGTGTTGGATGATTTTTGCTGTAAAAGTTCTTCTCCATTAGCTAACCACGTGCCAGAAAAGAATGTTGACAATAATCTTATTCAAAAGTCGACTTCATTGTCTTGTTTAACAGATTTTTCATTACAAAGCTCACACCAATGTTTGCAGTCATATGAAGAGATTGATAAAGGAGACTTTTGTTCTGTTTGGAATCAGCAATAGAGTTTGGTTATCCATGAAATTCAGGATCCTTTTGATAGCCTGCTGTTGTCCCCAAAGAAAGACAACAAAGATGTGAGAAAAATCTTAATATCTAGCTATGAAGATTACCTGGACCAGAGTAGTAATGTGTTAATGGAAATTAAAAGCTATGTTTATGAAGATCCTTTTGCTGCAGTCTTGAAGTCACCCAGTCAACTCATGTTTCGCAAGTTTATCAGCAATCAACTTGATTCCAAGTTTCCATGGGAGTTGCCTTTCGATTCTTCCCTTTTCCTGCGTATTAGAAAGCATTTGGGAAGAAATCAAATAGCAGCCAGGATACTTACCTGGTTGCATTGGCTGTTCCATTTCACTTGATCGGGTGGTGAAGAGAACAATTAGAGTAGGTTTGATGAATAAGCTCAATTATGAGCATCTTTCTAGTTTGTTAGTTATGTTTTAGTCATGTTTTACTTTATTATGGTTTTTAGTTTTAGCCTTGAGTCAGAGTCAATCTACATAATGTCAGTTTTCGTGTTTTGACTCTGTTGTCCAATGGATGAAGGCATTGTCTGCTCTCCTAAAGATCTGCATTTCTTGGCACCTCCAAGGAGCTACCATCCCCATTGGAGCCAATGTTAGTTTCAATCTTTGCAGCCTTCCTCCAGTGATCAAACATGCTCTTACAAAGTGATTTTAAGGTGTCAAGGTCAAATTTTGTCATTTCAGTGAGTCTTCAAGCAAAATTTGGTCACTAGGCATTAGGTATAGGGTTTTCTTTTACTCCTGTCAAAGTTGTCAAAATGTCAGTCCATGTCACTATTCAAATGAGTGTACCATCATTCAGAGGGTTTTCATCATCATGTCAAGTTCCACTGGGTCATTTTACACCTTGTTCATGCTTCAATTGTGCCTAGGTAAGTTCATTTCCCTCTCCTAAGGTTTTGAAGGCAATTTCTCTTGGATGGTCAAATCATTAGTAAAACTTGTATCCTGATGTTCATACACCTTCCCCTATACTTAATGTACCTTATTAAACACTTCCCATCACTGAGATCCCCCAAATTCCTCATTTTCGCACAAACCCTAGTTTCTTGCTACAACTTGACAATTTTCAAGGCTAGGCATGTGTTTTGCCTTTTTGGACCCCTTCCCTTCACTCAATCTTTGAAATTCCACTTTCCCCTACCTCCTAACATCCCTCCCTAATTTCCAAAATTTTCTCAAGAATTTAGAAGTCCCTTATCCCCCTTCATTTTGCTTCATTTCGACAAATTTCATGTTCCACACATCGGGGTAGGTTTTACTCAAATGATGCTTTTGAGCAAGAAAAGATGAATTTGGAAAAATTGAGAGATTATTTTGTCCAAAATAGGCCAAGGAAGAAAAACCTCCTTCACTTTTTACACAGGTGTCATGGTTTTAGAGAAATGTCAAAAATACAGTTGCCTCAGGAGAATTGATGCACCTCTAAAATGACCTTGGGGAAATCAAGTTTTCTCCTAGCTTGGTTGGCCAAATGACTTGCTTGATGAGTCAAATGATAACTAGACACAAATATATTTCCAATGAGCTATCATGAGCTCAATTTGGAGTTGCGGAACACCTTCAAAAGTGGACTG
Source organism: Pinus taeda (assembly GCA_000404065.3). Taxonomy (NCBI): domain Eukaryota; kingdom Viridiplantae; phylum Streptophyta; class Pinopsida; order Pinales; family Pinaceae; genus Pinus; species Pinus taeda. Next base: position 55,769 of record APFE030107799.1, on the reverse strand, counting down.
CAACAACACTCTGCCTTGAGGCAACCTCATTTGGCAAATATTTACTAGTCTTAGAAGATTTGATTTTTGACAAGGCAAATGAACTCTAAATTGAACAATTCTAGTTGGGTTGGAAATTAGATTGAAATAAATTTCCAACACGCTATCCCACGCCCAATTTGGATACCAGGAAGGCCTCCAAAAGTCTCCTGCAAAAAGCACTATGCACTGGGTGGTGGCACGGCGCATTGGGCAGCAATTTCCAGTGCAAATTTACACTGGCGTGGCGCATAGAGGAGGCGCGGCGCGTTGGGCTTGAGGTGCGGCGCATAGAGCTGCCAAGCCCAATTTTCTCAAAAACTCACCCAAAAACGCACGGATTTGTCAGGTAGAGCCTCCATTACCATTTTCTATCCAAGTTGGGTGCTTAATTTATGATGCTTGTTTCATGGTGATTGCTTAAAGAGTTACACCCTATCATTTCAAGTTCCTCCAACAAAAATTGCTGCCTAGGGTTTTGATGACTATTTCGCCACCAATTTTACTCCCTTATCCCTTTTTTCCATTGATTCCCTTATTCCTTAAGTTTCCCTACCCCCTTAATTCAATAATCCCTTATCCTAAATTCCCTTTTCCAAATTCCCAAATGTAAAACCCCAAACCCTAATCCTATACAAACTCCCAAATATCCCATATTCCCTAACCAAATCTATCCCAATAGTCCCTAAATTCCCACTATTTTTCCCTCCCCATATAGTCCCTCATTTCACTGTTTTCCCTTGGTGGCAGAGGTCAAGCACATCACCAAAAAGCAATCCAAGACAGTTTGACATATCAGCACCTATTTCTTCAAAGCAGTTTGTCCACCACCAGTTATGGCATCTGCTTCTTCATATGATTTTGAAGAGGAGACCCAAAGTGACTCACCTACAGAGGGAAAAGCACCCAGGAGACCTCATAAAGGTGGCAAAACATACGGGAGAATCACCAAGCTACCCGAAGGAGGAGGGTGGAGTTCACTTCACTTGAGCAAGAGATCAACGCTGATCAGGAGTCTTGGCTTGAAACATTGAACATCCACTTAGAGAGACTGCTGAACAAGGCCGACAAGGAGAAGGGATTGCTAAGACACATGGCTTTTCATTACATGGCAAGGAATAAAGTTTGCAAAGCACGAATAAGGAATTTAAAGGCAAAATTAAAGAAGGCATCAAAGAGGAAAAAGGAGCATGATCGACTTTGGATATTGGCCAAGGCATCCTTGGCTCAACATAGCTCTTGATGAAGAAGGTCCAGCCCAAATTTCAAGAAATTTGGAGCAATTTTTTCATTTTGGAAATTTTTTGCACAAAAACAGGGTTTTCCTCCCTGTGTGCCACACCACATGGCGCTCGCTTTTGCTAGAGGGCTCCAAATCCAAAAAACTTTGCATTTCTGGATTTTTCATGATAAATTATGCTTTCCTACCAATGGCCAAGAAATTTGGGTAGGTTTTGAGCCCTAAAAAGGTCAAAAAACACTAAAACATGACCTCACTACCCCTATTTTGACACACAGGAAGCAGTCTTGGGAGATTGGATATTTGGAGGGGAAAATGGAGTCCAAATCTAGAAATTCGACTTTGCTTGGAAATTTGATAGGCAGGGCTTTCCAATGAGCTATCATGAGCTCAATTTGGACTTTGGGAAGGGCCTCAAAATCAGCTCCAAAGTTTCACTACGCATAGAGAATCAGGCGCGGCGCATAGAGGATTTTGGCTTATTTTTCACCCTTCAACTCAGAAATTCGGCCAGTTTTGACTAGTTTTAATTTTTGATGTAACTATTGATCTATCGTGATGTAATTTGATGACCATGATGTAATATCGGAACATTTTTACTTTTTCTAGAGGATTCATTCACTAAAAAGTGAAAATTAAATGAATGAATCAGTTTCCTAGCATATAGAGGCAAGTTGTTTGATTGCCTAGATTTCAGTTCCTTGTTTAGAATTGGTTGAAACAGCTCCTATAATGATGAGCTCAACCCCTAGAGGCATGGGAAGGAGTTAGGCTTGTTTATATCATGTAATTTCTCAGTGATTTTCAGGGTTGGACACTTGGGATTGCTTGGCACTTCATTGTACATTTGATTTCTGCATTTTTGGCAAAGGAAAGACCAGGGTTTCGCAGCACTTGTTGGGATCCATGTGGCTCTATGTTTTGATGGTGTTTTTCCTCATGCAATTTTAAGTTCATTGATGTTTATGTATGCCATTTCCCTTCTCTTTGCTTCTGAAATTAAACAAATTGAGTGACAGAGGTAGAACTCATGAGTTTGTTGTGCTCTGCCTTTTAGTTTTGTTTAATTCTCAATGTTTTCTTCAGTTTGAAGAGGATTCTTGATAGCCTCTTTCCCTCTTCAGCTCCTCAGCAGTCCTTTCTATCCATTCATTTAATCTAAATCATCAAAACTATTGTCTACCTTGCCCCAACCTGAACCCTGCAAAAATTCGGCCTCATCCCTGGACCCAAATTTGCCTTTCCCTTTTTCCAACAAAAAACCCCCAAAACACTCAAATCAAATCCTTGCAATACATACCTAGCCTAAGATCAGTTGTTAAATCAGTCATCTCAAGCCCCATCTGATTATCCTTTGCTGAGATTGACCCTGAGAGAGCCCTCTCCTGTCCTCGTAGGGCTAGCTATGAGGCTGAGTGTGGTTTGATGTGGACCTAGAAGCATACCTTTTCAGCCTGAGGTAAATCTAGGATCTAACACCAAGGTCAAATGGACATTAGAAGCCAAACAAGCATTTGAATAAATTAAAATGGCCTTGACCAAAACACCAGTCCTTACAAGTCCAAAGTTTGATAGAGATTTCATAATATTTTCATTTGCATCAAAACACACCATTGCTGCTATTTTACTACAAAAAGATGATCAAGGATGTGATAAACCCATAGCCTTTTTTAGTAAAACACTTAGAGATACACCACTAAAATACCAAATCATGGAAAAACAGGCTTATGCACTTCTGAAAGCTATTAAAGACTTCAGAGTCTATATATTGTACTCCCATGTAATAGCTTATGTACCAAGTGTTGTGGTCAAAGACATCCTGACTCGGGATGGAATTGAAGGCAAACGAGGTAAATGGATAGCTAACATTTTGGAGTATGATATTGAAATAAAACCTACAAATCTTATAAAAAGACAGGGATTGGCTAAGCTCATGACCGAAACCAACTTTCAAGCCCTGGATATAAATGAACTGGATAACAAACAGAAGATGGTTACTCCACAAATCAGCCAGGCCTTCTTAGAATCACCTTGGTATGCTGATATAACTCATGTATTATTAAACCTGCAAGCTCCTCCAGGGTTATCCAGAACAAAGAAAAGGTTTTTAAAGATGAAAGCTTCAAAATTTTGTATCTTAGATAATGCTCTTTTTTGGAAAAATCATGAAGGTATTCTATTAAATTGTTTAATAAAAGATGAAGCTGACAAAGTTATCAAAGAATTTCATGTAGGGGACTGTGGTGGACATCTTTACTAGAAATCAACTGTAGAAAAAATCCTAAGGGCTGGATTTTATTGGCCCACCTTGTTCACCAATGTAAAGAAATTTGTCACCACTTGCCATAAATGTGAAATTTTTGAAGGCAAGAGGAAATGTTTACCTCTACCCCTTAAACCAATTTCCACTAAAAGGCCCTTCCAACAATGGGGTTTGGACTTCATTGGGGAAATCCATACTCCCTCTTTTGGCCAACATAAATGGATCCTCACTGCCATAGATTATTTCACCAAATGGATAGAAGCCATTCCTTCGAGACAAGCCAATGACACCGTGATTATAGGATTTTTAGAAACCAACATACTGTCTCGGTTTGGCTATCCTGAAAAGATCATAACTGACAATGCTGCTACTTTTAAATCTAAGAAAATGATAAGTTTTTGTTTCAAATACCACATCACGTTAGGCCATTCCACAGCCTATTACCCTCAAGGTAATGGTCTAGCTGAGTCTTCCAATAAAAGCCTGATTAATATTATTAAGAAATTGTTGGAAGAGAACAAGAAGAACTGGCACAAGAAACTTACAAATGCACTATGGGCAGATAGACTAACTACAAAGACATCTATTGGAACCAGCCCTTATGAATTAGTTTATGGCATGAAGGTTGTATTTCCTTCATCTTTAGGAGTCCCTGTGATGAAATTACTACAAGAAGCTCAGGTGGAACCCAATGACATTCAAAGAAGAATAAATCAGACCATCCATTTGCAACAGACCAAAGAAAAGGTATACCAAAGATCCCAAGTTCTACAAGAAAAACTCAAGAAATATTTCATAAAAGGACCAAGGTAGAAGATTTCTACCTTGGGGACAAAGTTTTAAAATGGGATTCCAGAAGAGAAGACAAAGGAAAACATGGGAAGTTTGACCTCCTATGGAAGGGACCTTTTATCATTCAGGCCTTACAAGGGAACAATACTTACTTTTTGAAGAACCTGGATGGCACAGAAACAGAAGAAGGGCCAGTTAATGGTCGTATGTTGAAACAATATTTTGATCCAACTTTTTGATGAAGTTGAAGCCCAAAGAGAAGGCCCTAAGCTTCACAAGTGTAACTATCGTACATATAATAAAGTAACCAACAGAAGGCGATTTCAGAGCACAATCAAAGTTATGGAGAATACCATCTGATCTATTGTTCTTGACTTTCCACCAGGGAAAGCCATCCCCAAGTGGAGCCACTGTTATGCTCCTATACTTAGTATAGGTGTCATATTTCATGATTGACATTAACGAGCTCTGTAATATGTTCATACATTTTTCTCGTTGCAAAGGTTTTCCATATTGTCAAAAAACAAAAAATATAAAGAGGGTATGCCCTAAAAGAAAAATCAAAGGGAAAAAAGAATAAAATGGTCAAAAAAGTGAAAGAAATGAACCCCAAACAAAAAGACTAGGAAAGTGTGCAAGTCCAAAATGCCACTACTAGTCTATTTTCTGTAATAATCTAATTATGTGCAGTTTGTTGATTTATGCCACCATTGATGAATGGCCAAATAGTTTAATCTTGGCTAGTTCATGTTTGAATTTCATGTTTTAGAGATAGAGAATAAAATCTGACCAAACTGTTCAATTTTGGTAGATAAGTAGACAGGTAGAGAAGCAAAGGAGCTCAATAGTTAAATATGGGCGTTTGGATGTTATAAGTGCAGACTTAGGTAGGCTTACCATGAAAAGAAAAAGAAGGTGATGAGGGTTTGCCAATCCAAGTGCACCCAAAGAAAGAAGAAAAAATGCTAGGCCAAGTAGGCAGGGTAGGTACAATGGTGTTGCAGAATGAATACTTGTGATAGATTTTGCCTCCACATGTCTTGACTTTCACTTGATCACAAGTGCCAGGCATACATTATACTGGAAGCAGCTCAAAGCGAAACAAGGTTTCATGACTAACTCCCCTTCATATTTCTTCCCTTGACATTCACTAATTTTCCCCCAAAGTATTAAGATCTGTTCTTAATATCACTCATCAACCCCTCATTCCATTTCATGAAGATTGCCTAAGTAAAACCCTATTTTACTTATGGAAATGACCACCTTTCTCATATAAACCCCTTTTCTTCTGCAAAACCTAAGTTTACATATATATGCAAAAGGTTTAACTTAGCGTCCAATTCATTCTCATATTAATTTTTAACATTTATTATGTATAAATCCCTTATAAGCATTTTCCATCTCCCGTATTATGTTAAAAACCCTAATATTACATATCCCCTCCCCGGTCGAAATATGACCGTATCATTGTATAAACGGGGATTAATAGATTTATTTGAAATTTATTAATAACCCATACTCCAGCGCGTAATAACGTGATTAATTAACCATCTAGGTTAATTAACAAACACCCCGCAAACCAATGAAATTGCCCCCGATACATTTAATACATGATTTAATATATCGGGCCCGTAGTGCTAACTCCCGCCATATTCCACGAGTGCCCATCGTTAGATCTGGGCCTGACCATCCAACGGTCGATGATCATTTCACAACCACCATAACTGCCAAACTTTAATGCGCAGGGAACTGGTGGTATTGCCCCCGTACCATTGCCACGCATCGCCCATCTGGGGTGCTCGCTCCCTTCCCGCCCAATAACACCCGACCCCAAAAGCAGGGTGGGGAAAACTACTTACCACTCTCTGCTAGCAACAAGACGTCCCATCACTCTGACGTCATCCATACAATAAATGCCAAAATAAAGCCCCTCCAAACCAAAATTTCGTTAAAAACAATAGGAAAATGACATTTTCACCCATTTTCTCTACAAACCGCTTCCATGCAAAATACATCCAAACGACTGTATGAGCGTCCAGTCCACCACCTAGCCAAGAAATTCCAGCGTTGTGCTCTGCAGTTCGTCATCCAACATGCGAATTACACGGTTTGCCTCTTAAAATAGGTATTTACCCAATTCTCTCCACGAACTTGTAATTTCATTTTTTCCACTGAGAATTTACCCAAAAGAGATGAATTCAAGTTGAAATCGTTTCGAAGCTGCCATAAAAGACCCCCAAGCCTGCTGCTAAGTCCACTATTTCCACAGAAGCCCGAAAACAAAAGAACCAAACATGGAAGCTCCCGCAGCCCTGAACATCGTGCCTATGAATGCACCTGATAAATACTTGGATTATTTACCCTTGGCCAACAAAGATTTCCAAATAAAAGATTTCTATGGAAATATGGACCATCTTCAAGCCTTCTGCCAAATTACGGATAGCTATCGAAAAAACTCTGTCGTTTTTGGGTTATGGGAATCTAACCTTCCCATGTATTTCATTCCCTCAGTTCATGTTTTCCCAGACATCATTCATCAGTGTTGTGCCAACTATGACCCTGTCCATAGAGCAGTTATGTCCCCATCCCAAAGTGTTCTTTTTCATATAACTGCTGAATCTATCAATGAGATGGTACATTTCCATTCTACTGAGCCCCTGGCTCGTCTTTCCATGGGGTATCTGCTCCAAAAAGCTTCTCAATTGTCCAACTCAGAAATAACTCGTATTCCTCAGATGTTCATGAAACCAAACTACCAGCCCCAAGGCCCACCTCCCTATTTGCATACCTGGTTCACTGACACTAGCAGACTTATTGTTGGCATGATATCCTGGATCTTGGGATTTAATACCAGTGAATATGTTGATGAGATCACCCTAGTTCTACTGTCAATATTTACCCCAGGACAGCCCCCTGCTGTCAAATATGACTATGCCACTTTCATTGCCAATAAAATTCATGACCAATTCTTGAACCTGGATAGAGAAGGAGTCTTCAAGTACACATCTTTCATATACCACCTGCTGTTATATTATCCTCCAGATAGTTTTTCTTTCCCCATCAGGAGGTTGGACTCAAAGGGAAATCAAAGGTATGTGATCTTCTGGACCTCAATCTTCCATAATACCTTTGAGTGCCCTTACACCTATGATGAGTTTATTGACTTGTTTGTTCATTCGGCATCCACTCTGTTGATAGAAGCTCCCCCTCCTAGGATCTCTGGTGACATGAAAAAGATTCTACAACTCTCCAAATAGTACAGGATAGGTGACTGGTACCTGTACCAAAATCACACTGAAATCAGAATATATGGCTGTGAACTATGCCCTTTCAAGCTACCCAAATATGTGCCCATGAGACTATTTGCATTAGAATATTTCAGACAGATCATAAAGGAAGACTTAGATCATTTTTGTAATGTAAAGAAGAAGGCCCAGTTGAGAATCAAAAACCAGTTAGGTCCTTATGTCATCCATTCTAGAGATGCCTGGCAAGAAGCTGACAACATTTTAGGGGATCACCTCAAATTGAAGAAAAATTTCCTGTGGGTGCCATATGACCCATATAGTTTTATAAGTCTCAGAAAAGTAAGGAACAGGCTATCAGTTTATGTACATCATAGGATCCCAGAAATTGAACAGTATGCCAATCAGGATGAATGGGTATAAGGGACCTTAATAGAAGAAATTAGTGAGCAAGCAAAAATGGAAAAGGCTATGAAAGATCTTGAAAAAAGCCTTGACCTGGACTCTTTTGGATAGGTATCTTTCAAACTGCCTCAACAATCAGGAGTTGGTATATCCTTTGCGGGAACTTCTCAGCAGCCTGCACAAAAAGCCAGCACACCAGTCATAGGGACTTCAAAGGGAAAAGAGGTAGATACCACAGAGCATCTTATAATAACAGACTAGCCAGCAATGTCAAAAGAACAGAGTCAACAACAAATTCCTCCAGCCCAAGCTAAGGCAGCAGAAATTCCTGCATTACAGACTCCTCTAAATGAGGAAAGAAGCAAGAAGAGAGATAGGGAATACACCACACCTATCAGTGGACCTATAGAACAACTAGGTGCAAAGAGGTAAAGATTGAATCCTTTATCTGAAGATGAAATTATTGAAGAAACCACTGATAGTCCAAGAGGTGAGAGATGGGTCAGCCAGCAAAATTCCCCGGTGGTAGAAACATCAACTAGCTCACATAGGCAGGAGCTAGAAAGGCAGCATAGTGTGGAAGTTTCATCCACTAGGCCACAAAGTAAACAGGCCTCGGACATCAAAAGGAAATTTATAGAGATAAAGGCTAGGAATGACCCTCTAAGGATTCAAATTTATAATCAGTATCTTAAAATGGCCCCCACCAACTAGCAGAAATTAATATCAGCCTATGACATTAAAGAGGGAAAAATGATCATGAGTTACTTTAAGCCCAAGGTGCAATAACCACAGTCAGCAGTTGAGTACATTAGGACAAATTTGGAAGTCCTAGCCAAGGATATTCATCATATGGACCAGACTGGGCTTCATAAACAGACTGGAGAGATGGTCTACTCCACACTAGCTGATAAGGCAATGTTGGCTCATAAATTACAAAACTCCTTGGACAATACCTCTGCTCAACTACATTTGGAGAAAGCTTTTTCTCTGGCTAAGGACAATAGGATAAAATCTTTGGAGGAGATTATCATTGAACTGGGACATGATCCCAAAGATGTTAAAGGCATAAAGGCACTGATGAAGAAGAAAGAGGAAGACATTCTTGCCCTGAGGAAGCAGCTTAAACTATCTCCTTCCATGCATCCACAGACTGCGGAAGTTGTACAACAGAAGTCCGAATAGGAGATGATGCACCTGCTCATGAAATTCAACGAAAGATTAACCGATATAGAGCAGGCACTGGAAAAGGCACTAAAGGAAAAGCAGGGAGAGTCAACCTCCCAGCCTCCTGAGGTCACTCCTACAGTCTCAACTACAGCCCCCTCCACACTTGGAGCAGCATTGGCTCCCAATGTTCCAGCATCTAGAGTAGGGATAATTACAGGTACATCAGCAGCAACAACAACAACGGCACTAGGCAACAGTACTAATATGAGCACTGAAGAATTGATAAAGGCCATGGAAGAATTAAAGCTACAAGTGTCTGAATTGAAACTGGTAAAAGAGAAATTGGAAAAATTAGAAAAATGTTATGACAAATCCAAGATGAATGTGGCAGAGAAAATAAGGGAGGTTAAAACATTAGAGAACAAGGTGAGAGCATTAAAAAAGGATCTTTCTCTGGATAAATCTCTGGTAGAAATCAAAGGTATTCTGTGGGCCAACATCAATCAATCCCTTAATAATGTGTGGAGATCTATCCAAGTTATTTATGAGCATATTGACTTAATAAGAGCGGCCCAAGTGGAGATTCAAAAGACCAGAGCTTTATTGGGATAGATGCCTGAACAAGCTAATCGGCTAATACATTTTTTGAACACCAAGACCAGTGAAGAACTAGAAACACTGGAAATCACAGACAGGATAGACACCATTCTGGAAGAGAACTCTGATGCAAAATTTGGAAAGGAGATGCCAGGACATGCAGGTGGAGATTAGTTCTTTCACAGAAAAGTTCACAGTTTTGCAGGATAAGGGTCTACCCAGTCCTTTAACAAGTAACAACCGGGTGATGAAACATGTAGATTATGCACACAAATTGAATAAATATGTTGTTGATCAAATTACTTCATCAACAAGTGCTTCAGGAGTGAAAGCACTTCCATCTGGCCAACTCCTCTATGATAACTTGGGGAACTTGTTTTATATTGAGCATGAGGTGAAACATTTATTCACCATCCAACTTAATTTCTTCAGGTACATAGAGAGTAATGAAACTTTAAGGAAGTTGCAGAGACATAGATTACCAGAACAGAAATGGTGGGAGGATATGCTAGAAATTTTATAAGCTTATCTTTGGTATCTTTGGTAAAATGAAAATTTTGGGCCATTTACCATGATGTGGTAAACAGAGTGAAAAGAGGGTCATATCAGTCAAAGTGTATCAGATCAAGGTTAAGTAATACCTAAGCAAGATGGAGTAGCTAGCACAGAGTATCAATGGAAGATAGCTGTAAACCGACTCACAGGGCCTACCTCCAGCACATCTAACAACAATGGAGCAGCCAGCACAACATCAATTTGTCTTTTCCCTTTTTTCAAGACTATTTGTCTCTATATTTTGTACAAAACGATTAGTCATCACTAGATATTATCTCTGTGATATATTTTGTGAGATATTTTGTATAAATACCACCCC
>APFE030107799.1:6030-44926 GCA_000404065.3 Pinus taeda | reverse complement strand
AAAAACCCCCCCCCCCCCCCCAATCGAAGTATTTAGGGTTGGTGAATATTTTCTAGACTTTGCTGGAACATTGAGTTTTGGAATAGAAAGCTATTGGAATCAACTATTGTTGTGCTTACTGGATGAAGAATTGATGCAGAGGACTTGCCACAGGATTCTTGAATCAAACATTGGACCAATAAATCTCTTATATCTGTGTTTTAAAGTTTTCTTGTTCCTTATATCACCCATGTTTAAGAATCTAAATGATAAAGATAAAGATTAATTCCGAATTTGCTTGAATGCACTCTGTGTTCATCCGTTATCATTTTCAGTGTTTTCTTCAGAATTAGCATAAGCAGTGTACTCTTAATTGCTTCTGTTTCCTAATTCTTTCATATTGATTATTTGTTAAGGAATTCTTAATTTTCTCTTTAGTAGTAATCATCCACTTTCCCTCTTTAAATTGTTTGAAAGATTCTTAACTACCTTTCACCCAATTTAAACCCATTCCATCTATATCAAATCTTTATTTGTTCCCCGTTTGACTACCTTGCCCTGTGGAACCATCCTCTGTTAAGAAACCAAATCCAGAAAGCCATCCTCGTTGACTCCATTAGCCCAATGGACTGTACTACTCAGTCTTACACCTCTGTTCTATTAAATCTCACCATCCAAAAATCAAACAAAACCTCTGAACTTCATAACTAGCCTGATACCTTTCAAAACTAAGTTAAATCATAAAGGGAGAGCCCTCTCTAGATACAGATTGGCTAGATTCTGTATCTAAAAGATTGTTTTGTGGTTACCTCGGCCTCCTTTCCCTTTCTTACAACTTTGGGGAAAACCTGAGTGATAACATGAGTTTTAGGAGAAAAACGTATGACTGAAGTATGTTGTAAGGACACAATCACTTAACACCAAAGGGGAGTCAGAGAGAGAGAGAGAGAGAGAGAGAGAGAGAGAGAGAGAGAGAGACCAATGGAGCTGAATCGAAAGAGGATAGTGACAGAGGGGGCGAGACCAATGTAATTCTCCTTTTATGTTGTGATATTGGATCTCAGTGAGGTAGGGGAGGCATACCTATACCTGCCGAGATAACTTAGTACAAAAATAAAAATGTGCCCAGGAAAATGAAGTTGAGCAATAAAGTACATGCGGAATGGTACATGACATGCTGGCATAGATGAGACAAAAAATAATACAATGTGTCTCATATACATAATGTGCCTAGGAAAAGCATGAGACAAGACTGAATATAATAACATATGAGTACATGAGATATAATGGCCCTTCCCTCAAAAAATGAGTGGAAGGGAGGGTAGAACAACCAAAGAAGCTCTGTTGAATAGGAAAGGGCTCTACAAAATTGAATGGATCATCTAAAGGAGACATGCATGCTTTGAACGCTGGAAGTGATAGGAACTAAACCCATCAAATCTACAGAACTGTTTATGAGGTTATAGTATAATATGAAGGAATCTGGTCATGTGGGGAGCTACTTGAAGGGCCACCCCCTCATGAGGTCTGAAACATCTCACACACACCCAGGAATCACTGGTACAATCTGCAACATCACTGGACCATCAAGCGTATGAATCACGAGCATGAAACAACCAAGTCAAAGGGAAATGATGAGTCCCTTTTCTTGATTCAAGGCACTAAATAAGAGTGGAAGATGGAACGAAGATACACTACTCTATAGGTCGTTCTTCTGGAATAGACATGCTGATGTCGACATAATAGGGCCTACTAGAGGTGAGGCAATGAGGATCCTCAACTAAGGCACGAGAGAAAATAGTACTGTTATTGATGGACTAACATCAGGGATAATGGGTAACATGGGACTACAGGACAAATAGATGATTTCCCTTGTCAGAGCATAAATTGCATGGTTGACCTGGCAACGACTGACTCGACTTCAGAGGGGATGGGGGATAGTATGACTAAAGACCAAAATGGGAAACACGGGATGAATAGTACGAAAATATGGATGGAATACTATGACATGATATAATGGTACGTGAAACAGACTCCATGGATGCAAAGGTGACTCATCGCAGATGCTCTGAACAAGGGTGACTCGATGATGTTGCCACACAGAATAAGCCTGATGGGGACCATGAAGACATGAGAAAACGATGGTTACTCATGACAAAGTTTGACACGTGAGATGAAAAGCATTAAGGGGAGGTGGTAACCAAGTAACGAGCACTGAATATGAAGAAATTTGATTTTAAGAGGCGATGAAGTGACCCTTCTTGGAAAAAAGGCTTCAGGGTGAAGTATCAAATCATCAAAAACTAAGAAAGACCCATTATAGTAGTCGATGAGAGATTTCCAATGGTGTGAATGGTTTGTCAAACTGAGGTATGGTTTGGTCGCAATGGAAGATAGAAAAACTGGGGGTTTTCCTAGAAAAGGGTGTTTTCCCTCCAATTTAATTCATTTTTACATTGAGCTTTGGTGAATTTGGAGAGAAGGAAAAGGCCCTAAATCTTGTGGAGATCATAGCGGATAAACCGACCATCCAAATTAGGATCTGTGACTTTTAGGCAAGTGGCCTTACTTGTCTAAATATGGCCTTAATGCTCCTTAGAACGATGGTTCCTAGTGAAGAATTAAGGGAAGAGGAAAACGAGAATGAACTATCCGAGGAGGTCTAGAATCATCCTCACCCACTAAGTCAAACATGGGGGCTATGTGGTAAATGTGATATGACATAGAGTATAATATTTGAAGATATGGTATGAAACTCCTACGGTATGTGATGTGGATATGGCTCGCCGAAGAGGTCAGTAGGACAAATTATCCAAGGAATGGGAGGATAATCGACCATGCCTAGATTCAGTGGGATCTAGGCCGAGACTTATGTTAATCAATTGAGAAGATGGCCCGGGGAAAGCCATCATGCCCCCAAGCATGGGATACTGCCCGCAAGCATCTATGATGGATGGGGTTGATCTGGTATGCAAAGATGGGAATGATGCCCCCAACAAGAGGGGTAGTCATGGCTTCCATGATGTCCTCATCAGAATGGAAGATGAGTAGATGAGAGGATGATTGAATACATGATGCAGCGATGATACTTGGTGCATCATCTACCAATGTTGAGACTTGGGTTTCCGACGAGGGAGGTTCGACAGAAACGTGCGTAGGAACCTTAGAGAGGTTTTACTATGAGGAACTCAGTGATGATGATAGGTAAAGGATATGGCCCATGGAGTCTGACATCTCGACATTGGGGGGAGGGATCATGATGGTGGGACTAGAGTGTTAGTGGTACCAGAATCCACAAGTACAGGAGTAGATGATCCACTATGAGTGGCTTCGAAGTCCCGAAGCACTTGGAGGTAATCATGAAATTCATCGAGATGAGGGACACAATGGGAGTAATGACCATAATGATCGCACAAGGCACAAGGGTGATTTGTGCGCAATGTTTTCAGTGTTTTCTCTAAATCTAGTAAGGTAACTTGGACATTAGGGATATTAGATTCCGGAAACATTTCATCAACTAAAGGTTTGAGATGAGGAAGCTTAGGATAGTTATTGGTGGCATTCCCAACAACCTCACACAAAGTGCACGGAGGTGTCGACTTTGGAGATTTGGGGGTTGGAGGAGCTTGGGGAGCCTTTTCCTTAAGTTCTTTCCTCTTGGCTTTGCCCCCTTGTTCGGATGCTTTTGCAAGAGGAGTGGATTCCTCTTGAGGTGGAAATGGAGCAGTGGCAGGGGTTGTAGGGACCGGTTGAATTGGGGTCAAAGCATGATACAGTCTTAACTGACCAGGTTGAGTGCTTGTTGGGGGATCAATGTACAACACTGGGATCCCCAAAGTCATATTAGGGAGAGTCAACAAAGCCATAATAGGGACAAAAATGATTCTAGGAGACGAAAACAAGAATGGTATTTATTCTATAGGGTAATGCCCCAACGGAATACTTCCTAGATGGTTGAGACCTAGAGGAATAGTTCCTAGTGGGAACAAAGGAGAGGCCACCCACAAATGGAGGAGGTCCTAGGGGATTGATCATATGACTCAGCTGAGATGGTAAATGTAGGGTGTTATGGAGTTGGTTGTTGACCAGAGGTACCAAACTACTTGAGAGAAGCTGGTGACGCTTGTAACATGCAAACACTCAAAGAGTTAGGCTCTGAGATGGGAGGGGGAGGGAAAGGGATTGCATCCAACAAGATGGAATCTTTGTAGACTCCAGGTGAAACACCAATGAGAGGGGTGTAAGACTGCTTGTCAGACATTGATGAGATAATGGACTTATGGGAAGTTAAGGATGACGACTCCTAATATATCAATTGATCTATAGTGACGATCTTCCCTTCATGGGGGAAGTACATCTTACAAAAAACCATAGATGAAATGACTGACATGGCGTAAGTATAACTATGACCTAATAGAATGTTGTAATCTATAGGGGCATCAATAATCTCAATGTCTACATGGACAGTCTTGCCCGCAAGAGTCATAGGACAATTGCAATACATGCCGAGAGGCTGGGAGGGGTGACTGTCCCAAGCATGGAAATTGATGGTGGATGGGGACAACTCAAGTGACTTGAGTTGCTTCCAAACAGAAGTAGACATCACGTAGGTGGATGCACCTTCGTCAATAATGCATCGGGAGATGATGGCATTACAGACTCGGACTGTTAACTGGAAAGCAACGGATGATGGTAATGGAGGATGTTCTTATGCATCAACAGAAAAGACAATCAAGCAATTGTCTGAAGGATATACTATGTCCAAAGTAGTTAGTAGAGATTTCTTTTGAGATGGGCATGACTAGAGGACTTCTAGCATCAACATGGTAGTGTTTCTCCAAGTCGTCTACTATACTGTATGTATGGGTAGCTCGGTTAGAAACAACGTTATGATGTAATGGTCCCTTGGGGGTCTGTAACAAGCCATTTGGTGTCGTAAGAGCTCAGTAGATGCTTTAGGTTTGGACTCCATGGTGGACAAAGTCGATGGCTTTTCATATTGACGTGACCAAGTTTGCAAGTTGATATTAGAGGTATTGACCTCGTCAAAATTCATCATGAGGATATGGTAGTCACCAGGACCAGAAGTTTGGGGAGGGTGGGCTGCTTGACCTGGCTGAGGTTGAGTAACAACAAATCCTTATTGAGGGAGAGGATACGTAAGCACTGTCGGTTGAGATGGCACAAGATTTTGAGGTGATTTCTGCATAGGCGATTGATCTCTAGAAGCTGCTTGGGCTCCCCAAATTTGGTTCATCTAGGGTAAGAGGGGACACTCATCAGTATAATTGCCATGTACACCACAACATGCACAAGGATTGTTCATACGAATAGCCTTGTTCTACTTGGGTTGGTTGTCCTAATGTTGGTTGTTGGTGTTAGGTTGGTTCCCCTAGGGTTCGTTAGGTTGATCACCTTGATTACCTTGGTTACCCTTGTTACCCTTCCCCTTATTCTTTTTCTTCGAATTTTGGGGATTGGTTGCACTTTGCTATGCATACACTTGAACCTAGGGGGGCGGTGGCTGTTAGGGTTGAGGATGCATGGGAGGCTACAACGCTAATGCCTGAGGGGATGGGGCACTCGACAGTGCATAGGTATAAGATGGTGAGTGAGAAAGGGTATGGTAGATAGGTTGAGAACTAGTTGGCCCTAACATCTGCTAATGTGGTTGGGTAAATGCATAAGATGTGCTTTATCTTGAATAGACGTTGCTGGCAAGAGGGGGATAAGTGTTGGAGGAACTGGTGCCTCCCTACAGATAGCCATAACTCTGTTGAGTATATGGCAAAGGATGTGAAATAGCTCCAACAATACCGTCGGCTGCGTGAGATGCCCCTAGTGCATTGGAACAACCAGGATGAGGGAGGTCTGGTATAATGGTATAGACATAACCGTATTGATCATAAATCAAGTCATATCTTAGACCAGCCTAGAGAGCTTCTTCCTTTGTTTGAGGAAAGTGATATGTGACATATTTGGCAATAGGCGCTAAAAGGGTCCTAAGAAACCAATCGATGTGGACACAATCTTCGAAGGGTGGAGCACGACACATGCTCCTCCTTCTACGTCATTCCTGGACATCATCAGAAATACAGGTGGTAGAGGACTAACAAAATGTGGTCAACAACTTTGTACCAGTGTTGTATCAGAGACGTAACTGAAAATATGAGAGGAACACCTTAGCAAGCATTGAAAAAGTGAAATTAGAAGTGGCAGGTTGGTCAACATACCACTTTGCAGCATCTCAAGTGAGTGCGCATTGGAACAATTGCAGACGAATGGAGTCATCAATGATGGAATTAGACAAACACCACATATGGAAGGAGCGGACATGGTTGGTGGTTCCTCTCTAGAATTACCCTCAAACTTTGGAATGTTAGAGGGGAGCTTAGTCGGCATATTTTTCCAACCAGCATTGTGGTGGATAGGGTCGTTTATCAACTAGATAAAATCCGAGAGACTTAACTCATCCATGAAAGGTAGAAAAGGAGCTACCATAATGGTTCCTGTAACGGTTCCACTAGATGTGACTACAAGAGTAGAACCGGAGCCAAAACCAGGTTGGTTTTCTATACTAGCAGTGGGTCCTGACATGGTGACAATATGCGGTGAAGGAGGCTCAGAATCAGATGAGAAATCATATGAAATAGAACACGAGTCGGTATGAGGACTCGAGGGAGGATTAACTCAAACCCTAAGGGAAGGAGTAATAAGCCCAAGCAGAAATTGGGGATGAAAGCCTAAGAATCTCTACAACAAACGCCTTGGTGGCGCAATGGTTACAAGACACAAGTGGCACATAAATGGTGAAGGGAGATAATGTCTCTGTCTCTGTGTGGGGAGATAAATTGATTAACTTAAGTCTTGTCTTGGCAGTGTAAACCAAGAGCCCTTTGCTTAAGGTGTTCTTGTGTGTGCAAGTGTGTTTATTAATTAATCCCAGACCATGTTTGAAAAAAAGAAAAAGACTATTGAAATAAACTGAAATTAAAAACAGAAAATAAACAACAAATCAATTATCTAAACCCCACCCAAACTGGGTTTGCAAACACTATGATGGTTGGTGGTGAAATGAACTAAAAACACACGAAAAGTGTTAAGAGATCTAAGCGTTGGTGTGACTGGGATAAAATGACACTATGCTGCTAGAAAGTGGTGCAGCGACAACAAAAAACCAGTGAAGAAACTCACTGCAAAAGATAGTTAGGGTGTGAAACTTAGGGAAAATAGTGGCACCCTAAGGAAAATGACCAAACATGGCTCAAGCGAAACTGAGTAGATCAAGGCCTAAGAGGTGTAAGATAGTGGCCAACCAACCCAGTAGACAGCTCTCGGAAAAACCCAAAAACATATTGGAAAAAATTCCAGAAACCTTAAAATCGTAGGTACTAACCTATTTAGGGGGATATCACACTTTTTGGGCTAGAAAGTGTGATCTAGTCCTCCAGATCGTAGCTTTGGGGAAGAAAAGTGTGATTTATGCTACTTAGTTCTTGGTCGGCAAGTCTCAGAAACATTTTTCGTCTCTATCACAGCTAGTTCCTATGACCTGCGGAAATGACCAGAAAACTTATGAAAGTTAGAAATTTTACTGGTCTATGGTTAGAATGCTAGTAAACAACATTAAGGGACTGAAAAGAAAAAACCCTAAGTTGAAAAATGAAGGTCACCCAAGTTTCTAAATCAGAATTAAAATGCAGTGGAGTCACCAATTGTTTTAGCGACAATCATAAATTCCCTAGTGGAGTTGCCAATTTTGTTATTGTGTTTTCTTCTCGAAGATGTACAAAAATAAACCACTTTAGACTGTGGATGAAAAATGGACCTAACAATATAAGTGGTTGTTAAATGGTGTGTATCTACAACAAATGATAGAAACAAAAACTGCCAAATCCTTGATCTATGCAACAGAACTAGTTAAACAAGAATATGAAATAAGTGTAAATAACTCCAATAATCCAATGGAAACTATTATCACTCAGATTTTTTCCTTAGAAGTTATCAAAGAAGGAAAAGTATGAGGTAACCACAAACCTAATTTTTTAGACTAAGGTTCTAGCCAACCTAAGTCCAGAGAGGGCTCTCTCTTTATAATTTAACTTTGTTTTGAATAAGATTTTAGGCTATTTCTTAGTGTTCATGATTGTCTGTTTTGATTGGGTTGTGGAATTAAGGAAACAGATGGCAAGAGAAAGTATTCAGGCCATTGGGCTATGGAGTCAATCAAGAAAGGCTTAATGGGATCTGATCTATAACTAAGGTAAGAGTGCACAGGGCAGGCTAGCACAACAAAATCAAATCTACAGGTTTAAATGAATGAAGTAGTCCTAACTAGGGCAAAGGGCAGTGAAGGAACCTCAACTAGGATTAAAACGAAGAAAGGGAGGATGATCAGTAGCAAAGGGAAATGGATAATCCTTTACTATAGACCAAAGGGGGGGTAAACTACGGAAGTAAGGGAGCAATTAAGAAGTCCCAGACCAAGGCAATTTGGTTGAAAACATAAGGAAAGCAAACAGTTAAAACAGAGAGCACTTAAGCCAATTCTGATGATATCATTCCTTGTTTGCATTACATATTTAATAAGAAACACATATGAATATTCATAAACATGAAGAGAATACAATATTTAAACATGACAATATGATACTTATTTGTTCCAACTGTGCACGAGAATCCAGTGAAATGTCCTTAACTTTATTTCATTTCTAGCAAAACCAGTCTAGTCTTGAGTACAATAACTCCTTGGCTCAAAAATAAAATGTCTACAGAAATGTAATTTAATCCACCCTAATTACTTCAATTTGTGAAGCATTTATACAAAAATTGATACAAAATATCTCATAACCATATGAGAATTATTCTAGGAAAAAAAAAATATCTTCAACACGAAGATAGAGACAGACGGAGAATTGTCTTCTAGCTGTCCCTTTTATTGTGACTGTGCTGGCTGTTGTAACTCAGATTTGGCTCTTTCAGTTTTCTTTGTAGTTATGTGTTGGAATCACTTTTATCTTCTACCTACTAATACTCTTTACTTCTGTTGCTTTGATCCTGTCTTACCTGTTTCACCTGGTAGTTATGTTTTACCATAGAGATTTACTACAGTAACTTATAGTAAATCAGTCAAATTTGTCCACCATTCACTGTCAGCTATTTTCATCCTTATCATTTTCTTGTAAATTTCATCAGCTTCTGTGTACTTGGCAAAATTCGGTTTGCTTGTGAACAAGTGCTTGACTTCATGTTCTATGTAGAGCAGATTTTCAAGGCCATCATAAAGCACCTTTCCAGTTGGTAAAGATTTCACCCCTGAAGTACTAGCTTGGCTTTTAGCTAGCTTGTCTAACTTGTCAACGTAATCTACCTGGGTCATCAACTTATCATGGATCACCATAGGACTGGGGAGTCCTTTTTCTCTTAAGATGCCATACTTCAGCATAAAGTTATCAATATATGTCTAGATGCTATGACATCTTTTCTCCAAGTTGAGCATTATGTTCCTTTTGGTGAGAACCTTTTTGATCTCTATGATTGTTGGTGTTTTGTCTTCTATCTCCAATTCATCAAGCTAATATATGTTTTTGTTGTTCAAAAAGGTGATCAACTGATTGGCTTCTTCAGGTTTATTTCCTAATTCTTCCAATGTCTTGTGGAT
This sequence comes from Pinus taeda, assembly GCA_000404065.3. Taxonomy (NCBI): domain Eukaryota; kingdom Viridiplantae; phylum Streptophyta; class Pinopsida; order Pinales; family Pinaceae; genus Pinus; species Pinus taeda. The sequence continues at coordinate 35,286 of APFE030107799.1, read as the reverse complement.
TGCCTCTATATCCATTTTGACTAATTCTATTTGCTCAAAAATAATCTGAATAGAAGGCCAAACATCATTGATGGAATCAATGATGTTGGCCCAAAGGATTTATTTCATATCTCCTAATGGCTCTTGTAGTGTTAAGTCCTTCTCAAAGGCTTTTATCCTTTCTGCCATCCTTAGGTTCCTCTAAGTTTCTTCTTTCTACTATATTTGTGCAAGTTTACAATTGGTTTCTAAACTTGACACTTGTTCTCTAAGGTTCTTCAGCTCAGTGGCCTGGATACTCATTTCTTCCATGGCTTTAATCAATTCTGTAGTTTTCTCTGTTGGTGTCTCTGTGTTGGTTGATGTACTTGTACCTACTGAAGTACCTATAATTGGCAATGCTGTAACTAGTGGAAGTGTATGTGCCAATGCAGATGCCAAGGTGGAGGGCACTGTTGTGGAAACTATAGATATTACACTCTGAGGAGTGGTGGCCAGCTCACTCTACTTGGACTATATCAAATTATCCAATTCTTTTTCAGTTTCTTTCAATTGGTCATTCAACTTAAGGACTAGGTCCATAAGCTCTTCCTCCTTCTGTGTTTCCAACACTTCAACTGTTTGAGGATGATGAAGAGGAGGAATCTTGAGTTGCTTCTTTAGTGCAGCTATGTTATCATTTTTCTTCTTTATCATCTTCTCTGCTACTTTCACATCCTTGGGATCATGTCCCAGTTCTATCACCAAGTCCTCTAAGGACTTTATTCTGGTGTCTTTGGCTTGAGAGGAGGCCTTTTCCAACTGGAATTGTGCTGATATATTATCCAACAAATTCTAGAGTTGGTGGGCTGCGATTGCTTTGTTGGTCAAAGTGGAATATACCATTTCACCAGTTTGTTTATGCAACTTGATTTGGTCAATAGGATGGATATCCTTGGCCAATACTTCAAAATCTATTTTTAGGTAGTCTGCCATTGATTTAGGTTGTTGTATGGTTGACTTGAGAAAACTCATCTTCATCTTACCTTCTTTTATATCAAAGGCTGACATTAGCCTTGTTTGGTTTGTTGGAGCCATCTTCAGATAATGTGCATAACTTTGCACATTTAACCTCTCATTCCTTGCCTCAATTTCCTTGTATTTTTCTTCCATGTCTTGGCTCTGTCTAGTGGGAGCCCTGAAGGAGGATACTTCCACACTCTATTGCCTTTCCAACATTTGAGTTTGAGAGGTCAAAGGTTCTTGTGTCCCTCCTGAAGGAATGGTGTGCCTACTCTCTGTTCTCTCTGCTTCTGATGTCCTTGCTGTTTCCTCAATGTATTCTTTCTCTACATATGGATTTAACCTCTACCTCTTAGCATAGGTTTGGGCAACATGCCTACTGGAAGGAGTGGCCTCATCTCTGTCCCTTTTTAGGTTCCTCTCCTCATTTAGAGGAGTCTGCAAAACAAGAGGATTTCTCATGATTTTTTCAGGTTGAGCAAGTTCCTCTAAAACTACAGGCTATTCAGATTCTTCTAGTTGTTCTGAAAGTTCTGGTTTCTTTGATGGCCCTGCTTGATCTGAAGACTCTGGCTGCCCTGATGGTCCTGCCTCTGCTGTTTGATCACTTTGTACCTGGGATTGTCTCTGAGATTGAGACTTTCCTGGCACCTATACAAAGGAATGCTCATCAAGTGTTCTGTCTAAAGCTATCAAAACATTATCAACAGCAACCTCTATGCTATCTCGATCTATCAAAGTGCCTTCCACCCATTCAGATCGATTAGCATATTGTTCTATTTCAAGGATCCTGTGGTGGATTTAAGGAGATAGTTTATTCTTTTGTCTCCTATTACAAATGAAGCTTAAGGGGTCATAGGTCCACATGAAACTCTGTTTCAGTTTCAACCTTTGGAGGATTTAATCTACCTCCTTTCCTGTTTCCCTACTGTTACAAATGAATGGGCCCAGTTGATCTTTTTATTCTGAGTTAGGCTTTCTTCTTGGCTTTTACAAAGTGCACCTCATCTGAATTGATCATTTGTCTGTAGTACTCCAAAGTAAATAATCTCATGGGGAGTTACTTTGGAAATTTGTAAGGTGGCAATTCACATCCATAGATTCAGATTTTAGTGTGGTTTTGGTACAAGTACCAATCCCCCACTTTGTACTGATTTGACAACTGTAGGACCCTCCTAATGTCTGCACTGATTTTGGGTGGAAGGATTCCTAGTAGCATGGTTGTCACATGGTAAACAAAGAGGTCTATGAAATCTGTATAAGAGTATAGAGAATCAAATTGATGGATCAGTGAAGTCCATAAGATCACTAATCTGGGGTTGCCTCTAGTATCAAGCTTTTGGAGGGCAATTGGAAATCTATCAGCTCAGTAATACAAGAATAAATGATATAAAACTGAAGAATACTTGAAAAATCTTTCATTTTCCAACCTTATGAATTGATCATGCATTCTGTGAGCAATAAACTTTGCATAGTCAAATATGATGGCTGGTGGTTGGCCAGAAGAGTAGATTGACATGATGGATATTATGGTCTCATCAACAAATTCACTAGTGGTGTAGCCTAGCATGCTGGATATCATGTCTATGATGTCTTGGCCAAGGCTGGAGAATATTGTCCATAGATAAGGAGGAGAGTCCTTTGGGCTATACTGTTCTTCTCTGATGAAGGTCTGGAATAACTGAGCCAGTCTGATTGATGTAAGGATAGGGTATCTCTAATGGAAAAGGGAGTCAGACTTTGGCTTGGTTATAACTGTAACATTTCATTAATAGTTTCAACGGTTATGGTAAATAAAACAACATGGTCAGGGGTTCTTACTGCCCTTTGGATAGGATCATATTTCATGTGGAAATAATGTACAATTTATGGGAATATATGCACTCTGGGGAACTGGTACTTAGGTAAACCTGATTCCCAAAGTCCAATGGTGTCTGCTTGGTTCAAGTATTTGTCTCTATGTTTGCAGAAAAGTTTCAAAGGGGATTTGGAGATAGAGGCATCTTTAATCTGGAGATATTTGTCTGCAAGTGGAAGGTCGTCTAAATCCCCATGAGGAGTCATAATGGGCATGACATTTAATGCAATTGGGGCATCCACCCTTGGTTATTGTGGATTCAAGGACGAGAGCAAAGGGTTTCAGGGAAATTGGGAACAATTGGTCTATTACAGAGTATGTTAGGACTACCAGGTAGCTTAATTCACTAAATTACTTAGTGTTTAAAGAAATTTAGCTCAGGTTTGGCAAGAAAATAGGGTTTCTCAGTGGAAATGGGGTAAATACCTGGTTTCAATTGTTTGAATGGAGTAATGGTGCTGGTGCACTATTTGTAGGAAGCGCATGGGTCTACAAGGTGGTCTGGAGTTCAGCGGTTGTGGAAATTTGACGGTCGGTAGCAAGTTGACAGTTGAACGTACTCTGTGCTTTGCATGGAAGTCAGAATGTTATTTTCATGATAAAAAAAGAAAAACAATGAGTTTTTTGGTTTTATGTGTAAAATCAATTATATTGGCAGGTACTTTAGGAAAACGACAGTTGACGCCAATAGGTGGATGTGACATTTTGGCATGTAGTGGAGGTGGTAAATGGAGGTAGTAAGCGGAACCCATCACACCACTTTTCGAGATAAATGGTTTTGGGGGCAGGCCTTCCGATTGTAGGTTTTAACCCCGTACAAAAATTACCTGCATACGAATTCTAAATCACAGGAAAAAATAAAAATGCGAGAGCATAACACATAAAACACAATATACATAGAGAATTTCCAACTGGATCTCAAACCGAGACTACCAGCTTGATTTTTCATTATATTCTTTCAATGTTACAATACATATTTATACATGCCGAAGCATCCAATACCATGGACCAAAAACCATCGTGTCCAAAACCATGGACCGAAACCATAGGTAGGTTCCCCAACCTAATATAGGGTCCAAAAAAATTTCTCGGGGCACTGCCCCGAACCCCGTAGAGGGGGGATCCCCGCCCCCCTCAACCCCCCCGGACAAGGGGGGCTACCCGCCCCCCTCAAACCCCCCGGACAGGGGGGGCTGCCGCCCCCCCGCTGCGCAATCGGCACAACGAAGGAGGGGCTCCGCCCCCCCTCTAACCCCCCGGTTCACTACGTAGGTTAGTCGTGGAAAGAATATAACACAATCCAACACCGATGCCATTCATCGGGCGCCACGTAGTAGTGGGGTGAACAATGAAACCGCTCACATCGAGCAGGTAAAGGTCAGCCTTCGGAGGCTGCCCGATATGAGCGTTAGCTGTTGGATCTAAAGGGGTTAGATTGTATGGTGATCGGGGAGTTAATGGAGGGGCCCAACAGAATATTAACTATGGGTTAGGGAGGCTTAATGACATCGGGGGCGATATGATTGCAGGAACAGGTTATTAATTAATCATTGTTTGATTAATTAACCACTTTTTGTTTGGCGAAGGGTTATGGCTCTTAATTAGTCGCGATTCGACTAATTAATCCATTTAATTATTTTACTAATAAGGTTTATATTTCAAACCATCAGGGCGGGATATTAACATATGGGATTTTAATAAAACATACGGGAAAGGGGGTTTTCTTTTCGGGAGTTAAATAAATATAATGAAAATTAAAGTTAATATGAAATGAAAGCGGAAAAGTGGGTTTTTGCGCTAAGTATAATGTGTTTAACATTTATTTACATATTTTCACCTACACATTATAACTTAGGCTAAATGTATTCTTGTGGATTTTTTGTGAAAAAGGGGTTTTGCATGGGGATAATTACTTTCCCTGGGTAAATGGTGATTTCATCTCAAGAAAAGGGATTTTTAGGTGAAATGAATGAATTATGGAGGGGTGAATGTTGGTAAGGGAGTTTTAGTACTTATACCCTATAAGTTATTGGGTCGAGGGTCTGGTACCTCCAGAAGTCAGAGAAATGCTTTGAGCCCCTTTAACTTAAGGTTTTAGTTACTTTTGCCTTTACTTATGGGAAATTACTGAAATTAAAGGTAAAATGAATGGGGAAATTAATCACTTGTCTTTGAAAATGTTCCATTATCATCCATACTTTAGCAACTTTATGATGAAAGTAAATGATATGATTTTATCCAATCAATCACCATAATTCTGCAACCATCCAACTACTTACCCATCTACTCATCCTACTATTTTTTCTACTCTTTATTAGGGTGCACTTAAGCTGGCAAACCCTTATCAAAACATTTTTCTTTTCTTTTACAATAGAAATCTATCTAAGTCTATCCTTATTACTTCCAAGGGCTCAAATTAAACTATTGAGCTCCTTTTATTTCCTCTACCTATCTAATTATCTGCCAAGATTAAATAGTTTGGTCAGATTTTATTCTCTATCTATAAACATGAAATTCAACACATAGAATAACCAAGATTAAAATATTTGGTTACCATGGATTGTGGCCTAAATAATAAGTTGCACACTTTCATTGGTCCTTTTCTTTCTTGGGGTTCATTTTTTCATCTTTTTTTGACCTTTTTAATCTTCTTGTTCCTTGAATTTTCTTTTAAGGACATACCCTCTTTACATTTTTTTTAATTTTTTTGATTTTTTGTATATGGAAAACATTTGTAGAAAGCAAAGGTATGTACATATTACAATTTTAACCTCATCCATTAAAAAATTATGAGACCTATTGGTATAGGAACATAACAATGGCTCCACTTGGGGATGGCATTTCCTGGTGAAACGTCAAGAACTAGTAGATCAATGGCCTTCTAAATTTCTGTGGTCTTACTCTGCAACTTTTCTTTTTACTTTGTTGCTTTATTAATACTTATGATAGTAAACTTTTGAAGCTTAGGGCCTTGTCTTTGGGCTTCAACTCCAAAATTTACTATCTAATCCACAATAAAATTGGTGAAGGATATATTATGTACAAGTGATTAGTAAAATCAGTGACTGGGATCTATATAGTGCTTAAGCATTCGACCATTTAGTGGTCTTCCTTCTACTTCTGCACCATCCAATTCTTTGAGAAAATAAGCGTTATTACCTCTGAAAGTATAAATAATGTAAGGACCTTTTCATAGGAAGTCAAACTTCCCATGTTTACCCTTATCCTCCCTTCTTGAGTTCCATTTCAAGGCTTTATCTCCTAAATAGAAATATTCTACCTTGGTTCTTTTGTCAAAAGATTTCTTGATTCTCTCCTGCACAACTTGGGACCTGATGTATACTTGCTCCCTGGTTTGCTGCAAATGAATTGTCTGGTTGATCCTTCTCTGAATATCATTGGGCTCAACCTGTGCTTCTTGGAGTAATTTCATCACTGGAGTTCCCAAAGAAGATGGGAAGACAACCTCCATTCCATAGACTAGCTGATAAGGACTCGTACCAATAGATTTCTTTGTAGTCAGCCTATTTGCCCACAAAGCATTCACTAGTTTTTTATTCCAGGTTTTCTTATTATCTTCCAACAATTTTTTGATAATATTCATTAAGATCTTATTGGATGACTCTGCAAGTCCATTTCCCTGGGGATAGTAGGCTATGGAATGACCAAAGGTTATGTGATATTTGTTGCAAAAATCAATCATCCTCTTTGATTTAAAGGTTGTAGCATTGTCTGTGATGATTTTAGTGGGGCAACCAAATCTGGACAGAATGTTGGCCTCAAGAAAATATATTATGACAGTATCAGTGGCTTGTCTTGAGGGTATGGCTTCTATCCACTTTGTAAAATAATCTGTGGCAGTTAAGTTCCATTTATGCTGGGCAAAGGAAGGAGGATGAATTTCACCAATGAAGTCAACATCCCATTGTTGAAATGGTGTTTTAGTAGATATAGGTTTCAAAGGTAATGGCAGTAGTTTTCTTTTCCCTTCAAAAATATGACACTTGTGGCATGAGGTTACAAATTTCTTAACATCAGCAAACAGAGTGGGCCAGTAAAAACCAACACTTAAGATCTTATCAGCTATTGTCTTCTAATAGAGATGTCCTCCACAGTCACCTGCATGAAACTCTTGCAAAATTTTATCAAATTCCTCCTTTAACAAACAATTTAGAAAGATTCTTTCATGATTTTTCCAAAATAAAGCATTATCAATTATGCAAAAATTCAAAGATTTCATTTTTAAGAACCTACTTTTAGTCCTGGATAACTCTAGAGGAGCTTGTAGATTTTGTAGAATGTATATTATGTCAACATACCATGGTGAATCTATAAACGCTTGGCTGATCTATGGAGTCGCCATCTCCTCTTCGTTATCCAGTTCTACAATGAAGTTTATGTCTAGGGCCTGATAGTTTGATTCAGCCATGAGCTTAGCCAAACCTTGGCCTTTGATCAATTTTGTAGGTTTAATTTCTAAATCATACTCTAATATTGTAGCTATCCACTTTCCTCTCTTTCCATCAGGTCGATCCTGTGTTAGAATGTCCTTGACTACAACATTGGGAACATAAGCTACTATATGAGAGTACAAGATATAAACTCTGAAATCATTAATTTCTTTAACCAAAGCAAAAGCCTACTTCTCCATTATATTATATTTTAAAGGTGCATCTCTCAGGGCTTTACTAAAGAAGGCTATTGGTTGTTCAAAACCCTGATCATTTTTCTGCAAAAGGACTGCAGCAATTGTGTGTTCTGAAGCAAAAGAAAATATGATAAATTCCCTATCAAACATTAGACTGATGAGGATTGGTGTTTGCATTAAGGCTAACTTTATATCTTCAAATTACTTTTTAGCCTCTAGAGTCCATTTAGTAGTTGAACCTTTCTTTAACATGTTGTTTAGTAATCTAATTAACTCAGCTAGATTAGAGATAAATCTCCTCAAAAAGTTTATTTTGCATAAAAATGCTTGAAGTTCTTTGATGTTCCTAGGATGTGGTATCTACAAAATGGCTTCAATTCTAGTTGGGTCAATCCTGATACCATATTCGGAAATAATGTGGCCTAGTAATTTCCCCTCTTCCACCCCAAACAAAGATTTTTTAGGATTCAAGGAAAATCCATATTTCCTGCATTTAGTAAAGACCTGCCTAAGCTGATCTAGGTGTTGCTGATCTGATTTGGAGAACATTGTGATATCATCTAGGTAGATTACAAGGAAGTCATGGATTTCCTTAGCAAAGGCTATTTCCATTGCTCTTTGAAAGATGGCCCCTGCATTCTTTAACCCAAATGGCATTTTCACATGCATGAAAGTTCCCCATGGTGTAGTGAATGCAGTCTTTGCCTGATCATCTGGGTGGACTAGGATTTGGTTATAACTAGAGAACCCATCTAGCAATGAGATTCTAGTGGAACCTACTACCCTCTGTAATATGTGATCCATTTTAGGAAGAGGATAGTTATCCTTAAGTGAAACTTTATTCAAATTCCTCAGGTCAACACAGTCTAATTTTTCCAGTTTCATTTCTTGTAGGTACCAAATTAGAAACCTAGTCTGAGAACCTAATTGGTGCAATAATCTTAGCTTCATACATTCGTTTGATCTCCTTTTCAATAGAAGGTAGTAGAACAAGGTTGATTCTTCTAAGCTTCTTTCTAAAGGGCTTTTGGTTTTCTTTTAATGGAATGGTGTGCTGTATTATGCTGGTATCATAGGACTTCAGGTCCTCATAATTCCATGCAAAAACATGTTGGAATTATTTCAGTAGTTCCATATACTTCAACTTTTCATTGGGAGGTAATGATTTTGAAAGTTTTATGAGTTTTGGATCTTCTTCAGAGCCTATATTACATTCCTCAATGTTTGATTTCAAGGGTTCCATTTTAGGCTTTTTAGGAATATCATTTGAATCGAATAAGTCCTCTAAAGGAGTTAATCCTTTGGATAGAAAATTGTCTTTAAGGTTTATGACTTCAATTTCTTCTTTAATAGCTTCATTAATTTCCATTTGATTTAGGTTTCGAATATCTGCTTTTGTAAACTTTTTAGGATAACGCCTATATATCTGATCATCTTCTACTCTGTTAATTTCTACTTTATCAGAGCAATCACAATCTAATGTTATATTTGTGTCTATATTTCTATTTACAAATTCCTCATCTAAAGTCAAAAAGTTCTTAATTTTTTTATAATGCTCGAATACTTGCCAGTTCTTTAAGTTGTCAGGAATAGTAGGTCTATGCCTAACCTCAGCAGTGTACTGATGGTTGGGTTGAAAAGGCAACTTGCAAGTACTAGCAAACATGGCTAAGTTGTGAGCTTGCATGTTGTGTTTTCTAGGGATAACAGCAAGCTTGGTTTCCAAAAAAGTATTTAGTATTTCTATCACTATACCTCTATAAAATCCTAACCTAGGATCCTTAGTCATATAAACAACTTTAATTTGTTTGATTACCAACTCAGAATCTCCCATAATAGAGACTCTTATGGCTCCTAACCTTTTGACTAGTTTCAACCTAACAGAAGTGCTTCATATTTTTCCATATTGTTTGTACATTTAAAGTTTAATCTGTAGGCATGACCTTCTACATGATCATTTTCTAATTTATAAATCCATACACCTGCTCCTGCACCTAGTTTGTTGATTGGCCCATCAAATTCAAGATGCCATAGGATTTCATGCTCATAATTTTCATATGGGGTAATGAAATCTTTCTTGACTAAGGTATCTAGGTCATATTTTTTTTTATCTAAAATCACATGAATTTGGGCAGTTTGATTTTCTTTGAATACTGCAATTTCTTTTTGTTCTGTTGTTATGCTGCTTGAAGTGTTTTCTTGATTAGTTTTAGCATTGTAAAGTATGAAAGAATCAATATCAGAATGCACTGAATATATAAGGAATTTTTGAGGCCTCTCTTGTGTACTTACTACATACTTCATCAGAGTCTCTCTATACAGTTTCTTGGGATGTCCAAAGACTGATATGGTAGCGTATGACATGTCTAGTTGCAAAGATCCCTGGAGTTTAGGCACCCCAAGATCTAGACAACAGCATACCATACTTGGGAGGTATATCAGCCAGAACTATGTCCATAAGTATGGTATTGGCAGGGTACTGAACTAGGGAAACACACAAATCTTTTATAAGCCCTAAGCACTTAACTTGGCTTGAATCAAACAAGAATAGATCCTTATAAGGCCTAGTGATATCCAACTTGAGATTTTCCATTACAGACATAAGCATAAGATTATGTGAGGCTTCAGACTCAAGCATGGCTTTATGTAGGATTTTATTGTGGATGTTAAGGCTAATGTAGAAGGGTGGTATCCCTCCTTCAACTGGCTTCCCATTCACATTAGGTTCGAAAATTAACTCAGGTTGATCATCAAATAGATTCACAGAGTCTTCATTTTCAACGAAGTTTAAATATTTACTAATTTGAGCCCTGTAAGTTTCATGTTTAACCAATTCTGTCAGAGGCACTGAGATTTTGAGTTTGGCCACCTCTGCTCCCAAATTGAAAGGCAGAGGGGCTTTATCTATTTGAACATTTGAAATTTTAGCACCAAGGTTATGAGTAGTCTATTCTTCTTTTTCATTGTTCAGAGTATTTTTATTTGGATTTTATAATATAATTTCTGGAGGTCGTTCCACTATTCCCTTGAGGGGGACTGAAGTGGAAGGTTTCTCATTAGAAGGTTGGTCATTATTTACATCTTCAGTGGTGGGACTGGGAGGGTTTTGATGTGGTATAGAAAGGATTTGTAAGGTTTTTGTAACTTGAGGATTCTGATTTGTAGCTTTTACTTTCTTTGGCTGGTTAGGCACTGCTTTTTTATTCTGATTAGGAATATTAGTGTTCTTTCTTCTTCTTAAATTGTATTGTTTATGTACTTCGAAAATAGCAGAGTCATACCCTTTCTTATAGTCGAAAGATTCTCTAGTTTGGGTCTGTAAATGTTGAATAATATATAATTCTTGATCATCCTAAGTTAGGAAAATAGCCTCTTCATCATCTAACCCCATTAGGTTGATTTGGGTGTCTATATCAGGGTCCTCTTGGTGAGAAGTTTCAGCATAATTTTCTTGGAAAGGTGGTCTAATGTTCTAATCAAGCCCATTTTTACCAGTGTTTTGGTTCTGGTTCTTCCTAAAGTTTGGATTCCTTACTGGATTAGCTTGTTGGTTATCCCAGTGAGGTTTCCTTTCAATGATTTCTATTCTATCCATCAACATTTCCATTCCTTTAGCTAAAGCATCCATTTTTTGATCAAAGGGTGAAGTTTCATCTTTCAGAGGTGTTCTTCTCTCGTTTATAACCCTAGCCCTTTTGGATTGCAAATTAGCTTCTACGCTAACTGCTACACTTTGCATATCTTCAAGTGTACGAGGGTTCCTTTCTCTAAGTTGAAAAGCCATATCTGTGTCAAATCCGTCTGGAAACTTAATCAGGGCTAAGCCAGGTGGAGGCCTAAGGTCAAGTGGGATTGCATTATATACATTATTAAACTTGGTGCAATAGTCCTGAACAATTTCGTTTGGTCCCCTTTTAAGGTTTTCATATTCAGATAAAATTTGAAGGGGGTTCTTTTTCTTCTCCCACCTATTTAAAAATTATTGGTAAAGAACTTCTAAACTATGTATACTCTGAGGGGGCAAAGATCTAAACCATGTTCTCACTTCTCCAACTAGTGTTTGGACAAATATTCTCATTTGAACATCTCCTATGTCAATCTCATGAAGTTCAAAATAATTTGTCATTTTCTTAGTGTGCTGCTGAGCTGTGTAGGTTCCAGTGCCATCAAATAAGGTAATTTTGCTCTAATAATCTACTGGTAAGGTACCTTGAGGAGCAGGCATCACAAGGGGGGCATATCTAAGTGCCATAGCTCTAACTTAGGCAGGATTGAGAATAGGAGTTGGGGTAATAGGAGGATTTGGGACAACAAGGGAAGTTGGGATAACAAGGGTAATGGGTATTTGAGGTGTAGTGATGGTCTGATGGGGGAGGGAAGGTACGAAAGTAGATGAGGGATGATCTTCAAAGATGTGGGGAAATGATGGTGAGCTAAAATATGTTGAAGCTATTTCAGAAAGTTTAGGGAGTCTATCAGTGGTAAGGGATGACTGAGGGGAGTTCAGAAGGTACTAGTCAATTGACAAGTTGGCTCATTGGACTTCAAGATATCTTGTAAACTCTAGATCTAGGACTGTGATCACAAGTTCACTCTCATACTTAGTTCTAAATAGAGAGAGGTCAAAATACTCATCAAAAGGGATGTCTTCAATGAATAACCACTGAGCAGGACATGAATTGGATCTAAAAAGAGGTCTAGGGCTTACTGAACTTTATTGTCTTTTGATTATTCTCGGAATAAGGTTGGGATTTTCAAATACAAGGGGAGGATTTGGATCAGGGTTGGCCCTGGTATAGTGAGTTCTCCCTGAAGCCAGATTTCGAGCTTTTTATGATTATTTTTGTTTTTATGAACTTTTTGAAATAACTTCTAATAACCCTTTAAGAGGCTTAAAAATAAAAATTTGAATTTCTCAAAGGTTTATTAAGGCTGAGGGTTTTGAAATCCCCAATATGGTCACCACTATGTTATCACTCAAATTTTTTCCTTAGAAGTTATCAAAGAAGGAAAAGTTTGAAGTAACCACAAACCTAATCTTTTATACTTAGATTCTAGCCAATATACGTCCAGAGAGGGCTCTCTCTTTATAATTTAACTTTGTTTTGAATAAGATTTTAGGCTAGTTCTTAGTGTTCATGATTGTTTGTTTTGATTGGGCGGTGGAATTAAGGAAACAGATGGGTAGAGCAAGTATTCAGGCCATTGGGCTATGGATTCAATCAAGAAAGGCTTAACTGGATCTGATCTATCACTAAGGTAAGAGTGCACAGGGCAGGCTAGCACAACAAAAGCAAATCTACAGGTTTAAATGAATGAAGTAGTCCTAACCAGGGAAAAAGGCAGTGAAGGATCCTTAACTAGGATTAAGACGAAGAAAGGAAGGATGATTAGTAGCAAAGGGAAATGAAGAATCCTTTACTATGGAACAAAGGGGGGGTAAACTACGAAAGTAAGGGAGCAATTAAGAATTCCCAAACCAAGGCAGTTTAGTTGAAAACATAAGGAAAGAAAACAATTAAAACAGAGAGCACTTAAGCTAATTCTGATGATATCATTCCTTGTTTGCTTTACAAATTTAATAAGAAACACACATGAATATTCATAAACATGAAGAGAATACAATATTTAAACATGAGAAGATGATACTTATTTGTTCCAACTGTGCACGAGAATCCAGTGAAATGTCCTTAGCTTTATTTCATTTCCAGTAAAACTAGTCCAGTCTTGAGTACAATAGCTCCTTGGCTCAAAAATAAAATGTCTACAGAAATGTAATTTAATCCACCCTAATTACTTCAATTTGTGAAGTATTTATACAAAAATTGATACAAAATATATCATAACCATATGAGAATTATTCTAGGAAACAAAAAATATATTCAACACAGAGATAAAGACAGATGGAGAATTGCCTTCTAGTTGTCCCTTTTATTGTGACTGTGCTGATTCTTGTAACTCGGATTTGGCTCTTTCATTTTGCTTTGTATTCATGTGCTGGAATCAATTTTATCTTCTACCTACTCATACTCTTTACCTGTGCTACTTTGATCCTGTCTTACCTGTTTTACCTGGTAGTTATGTTTTACCATATAGATTTACTACAGTAACATATAGTAAATGAATCAAATTTGTCCACCATTCATTGTCAGGTAATTTCATCCTTATCATTTTCTTGTAAATTTCATCATCTTCTGTGTACTTGGCAAAATTCGGTTTGCTTGTGAACAAGTGCTTGACTTCATGTTCTATGTAGAATGGATTTTCAAGGCCATCATAAAAAACCTTTCCAATGGGCAAAGATTTCTCCCCTGAAGTACTAGCTTGGCTTTTAGCCAGCTTGTCTAACTTGTCAATGTAATCTTCCTACGTCATCAACTTATCACGGATCATAATAGGAGTGGGGAGTCCTTTTTCTCTTAAGATGCCATACTTCAGCATAAAGTTATCAATATCTGTCTGGATGCTCTGACATTTTTTCTCCAAGTTGAGCATTATGTTCCTTTTGGTGAGAACATTTTTGATCTCTATGATTGTTGTTGTTTTGTCTTCTATCTCCAATTCATCAAGCTGATAACTGTTTTTTCTATTCAAAAAGGTGATCAACTGATTGGCTTCTTTAGGTTTATTTCCCAATTCTTCCACTGTTTTGTGGATTGCCTCTGTAGCCATTTTGACTAATTTTGTTTGCTCAAAAATAATCTGAATAGAAGGCCAAACATCATTGATGGAATCAATGATGTTGGCCCAAAGGATTTCTTACATATCTCCTAATGGCTCTTGTAGTGTTAAGTCCTTCTCAAGGGCTTTTATCCTTTCTGCCATCCTTAGGTTCTTCTAAGTTTCTTATTTCTGCTGTATTTGTGCAAGTTTACAATTGGCTTCTAAACTTGACACTTGTTCTCTAAACTTCTTAAGATCAGTGGCCTGGATACTCATTTCTTCCATGGCTTTGATCAATTCTGTTGGTGTCTCTGTGCTAGTTGATGTACATGTACCTACTAAAGTACCTGTAACTGGAAATGTTGTAACTGGTGGAAGTGTAGGTGCCAAGGTGGAGGGCACTATTGTGGAAACTGTAGGTATTACAGTCTGAGGAGTGGTGACCAAATCACTCTGCTTGGAGTGTATCAAATTATCCAATTCTTTTTCATTTTCTTTCAATTGGTCATTCAACTTAAGGACTAGGTCCATAAGCTCTTCATCCCTCTATGTTTCCAACACTTCAACTGTTTGAGGATGATGAAGAAGAGGAATCTTGAGTTGCTTCTTCAGTGCAGCTATGTCATCATTTTTCTTCTTTATCAGCTTCTCTGCTACTTTCACGTCCTTGGGATCATGTCCCAGTTCTATGACCAAGTCCTCTAAGGACTTTATTATGGTGTCTTTGGCTTGAGAGGAGACCTTTTCCAACTGGAATTGTGCTGATATATTATTCAGCGAATTCTGGAGTTGGTGGGCTACAATTGCTTTGTTGGTCAAAGTGGAATATACAATTTCACCAGTTTGTTTATGCAACTCGATTTGGTCAATAGGATGGATATCCTTGGCCAATACTTCAAAATCTGTTTTTAGGTAGTCTACCATTGATTTAGGTTGCTGTATGGTTGGCTTGAGAAAACTCATCTACATCTTACCTTCTTTTATATCAAAGGTTGACATTAGCCTTGTTTGGTTTGTTGGAGCCATCTTCAGATAATATGCATAACTTTGCACATTTAACCTCTCATTCCTTGCCTCGATTTCCTTGTATTTTTCTTTCATGTCTTGGCTCTGTCCAGTGGGAGCCCTGAAGGAGGATACTTCCACACTCTATTGCCTTTCCAACATTTGAGTTTGAGAGGTCAAAGGTTCTTGTGTCCCTCTATAAGGAATGTTGTGCCTACTCTATGTTCTTTCTGCTTCTGAAGTCCCTGTTGTTTCCTCAGTGTATTCTTGCTCTGCATATGGATTTAACCTATGCCTCTTAGTAAGGTTTGGGCAACATGCTACTTGGAAGGAGTGGCCTAATCTCTGTCCCTTTTTAGGTTCCTATCCTCATTTAGAGGAGTCTGTAATACAGGAGGACAACTCATGATTTGTTCAGGTTGAGCAAGTTCCTCTGAAATTTCAGGCTGTTCAGGTTCTTTTGGTTGTTCTGAAAGTTTTGGTTGCTTTGATGGTCCTGCTTGATCTAAAGACTCTGGCTGCCCTGATGGTCCTGCCTCTGTTGTCTGTTCACTGTGTTCCTAGGATTACCTTTGAGATTGAGACTTTCCTGGCACCTGTACCAAGGAATTCTCATCAAGACTTTTATCTAAATCTATCAAAATATTATCAACAACAACCTCTATGCTATCTTGATCTATCTAAGTGCCTTCCACCCATTCAAATTGATTAGCATATTGTTCTATTTCAGGGATCCTGTGGTGCATGTAAGGAGATCAGTGAAGTCTAGAAGATCACTGATCTGGGGTTGCCTCTAGTATCAAACTTTTGGAGGGTAATTGGAAATCTATCAGCTTGGTAATACAAGAATAAATGATATAAAATTGAAGAATACTTGAAAAATCTTT
This sequence comes from Pinus taeda, assembly GCA_000404065.3. Lineage (NCBI taxonomy): Eukaryota > Viridiplantae > Streptophyta > Pinopsida > Pinales > Pinaceae > Pinus > Pinus taeda. The sequence continues at coordinate 19,244 of APFE030107799.1, read as the reverse complement.
CATTTTCCAACCTCATGAATTGATCATGCATTCTGTCAGCAATAAACTTTGCATAGTCAAATATGATAGCTGGTGGTTGGCCAGGAGAGTAGATTGACATGATGGATATTATGATCTCATCAACAAATTCACTACTGGTGCAGCCTAGCACACTGGATATCATGTCTATGATATCTCGGCCAAGGTTGGAGAATATTGTCCATAGATAAGGAGGACAATCCTTTGGGGTATACTATTCTTCTCTGATGAAGGTATGGAATAACTGAGCCAGTCTGATTGATGTAAGGGTAGGGTATCTATTTAACATATCTCCAATGGAAAGGGAAGTCAGACTTTCACTTGGTTGTAACTATAACATTTCATTAATAGTTTCAGCAGTGATGGTAAATATAACATCTTCAGGGGTTCTTACTGTCCTTTGGATAGGATCATAGTTCATGTGGTAGTAATGTACAATTTCTGGGAATATATGCACTCTGGGGAACTGGTACTTAGGTAAACCTGATTCCCAAAGTCCAACGGTGTCTGCTTGGTTCAAGTATTGGTCTCTGTATTTGCAGAAAAGTTTCAAAGGGGATTTGGAGATAGAGTTGTTTTTAATCTGGAAATCTTTGTTTGCCATGGAAGGTGGTCTAAATCCCTGTGAGGAGTCGTAATGGGCATGACATTTAATGCAATTGGGACATCCATCCTTGGTTCTTGTGGATTCAAGGACGAGGGCAAAGGGTTTCAGGGAAATTGGGAACAATTGGTCTATTACAGAGTATTTCAGGACTACTAGGTAGCTTAATTCACTAAATTACTTAGTGTTTAAAGAAATTTAGCTCAGGTTCGGAAAGAAAATAGGGTTTCTTAGTGGAAATAGGGTAAATACCTAGTTTCAGCTGTTTGAACGGAGTAATGGTGCTGGTGCAATGTTTTCAGGAAGCACACGGGTCTGCAAGGTGGTCTAGAGTTCAGTGGCTATGGAAAGTTGACGGTTGGTAGCAGGTTGACAGTGGAACGTACTCTATGCTTTTTCATGGACGTCAGAATGTTCTTTTCACAATAAAAAAGAAAAAACAATGAGTTTTTTGGTTTTATGTGTAAAGTTAATGATATTGGCGGGCACATTGGGAAAACGACAGTTGGTGCCAATTGGGGGATGTGACATTTTGGCATGTAGTGGAGGCGGTAAATGGAGGTGGTAAGCAGAATCCATCGCACCACTTTTCGGGATAAGTGGTTTTTGGGGGTGAACAGTGAAACCGCTCACATCGCATGGGTAAAGGTCAGCCTTCGGAGGCCGCCCGATATGAGCGTCAGTCGTTGGATCTGAAGGAGTCAGATCATACAGTGATCGGGGGTGTGATTTGATCGGGGAGTTAATGGAGGGCCCCAACATAATATTAACTACGGGTTAGGGAGGCTTAATGATGTCGACGGCGATATGATTGAGGGAACAGGTTATTAATTAATCACTGTTTGATTAATTAACCCCTTTTTGTTTGGCGGAGGGTTATGGCTCTTAATTAGTCGCGGATCGACTAATTAATCCATTTAATTAATTTTACTAATAAGGTTTATATTTCAAACCATCGGGGCAGGATATTAACATATGGGATTTTAATAAAACATAAGGGAAAGGGGGTTTTCTTTTCGGGAGTTAAATAAATATAATGAAAATTAAAGTTAGTATGAAATGAAAGTGGAAAAGTGGGATTTTTCCCTAAGTATAATGTGTTTAATATTTATTTACATATTTGCACCTACACATTATAACTTAGGCTAAATGTATTTCTGTGGGTTTTTTTGTGAAAAAAGGGTTTTGCATGGGGATAATTACTTTCCCTAGGTAAATGGTGATTTGACCTTGGGAAAAGGGACTTTTAGGTGAAATGAATGAATTATGGAGGGGTAAATGTTGGTAAGGGAGTTTTAGTACTTATACCCTATAAGTTATTGGGTCGAGGGTCCGGTCCCTCCAGAAGTCAGAGAAATGCTCTGATCCCCTCTAACTTAAGGTTTTAGGTACTTTTGCCTTTACTTATGGGAAATTAGTGAAATTAAAGGTAGGAATGAATGGGGAAATTAATCAGTTGTCTTTGCAAATGTTCCATTATCATCCATACTTTAGCAACTTGATGATGAAATTAAATGATATGATTTTATCCAATCAATCACCATAATTCTGCAACCATCCAACTACTTACCCATCTACTCATCCTACCATTTTTTCTACTCTTTATTAGGGTGCACTTAAGCTGGAAAACCCTTATCAAAACATTTTTCTTTTCTTTTACAATAGAAATATATCTAAATCTATCCTTATTACATCCAAGGGCTCAGATTAAACTGTTGAGCTCCTATTATTTTCTCTACCTATCTACTTATCTGCCAAGATTAAATAGTTTGGTCAGATTTTATTCTCTATCTATAAACATGAAATTCAACACATGGAATAACCAAGATTAAACTGTTTGGTTACCATGGATTGTGGCCTAAATAACAAGTTGAACACAATCATTATTGTACAAAAGTAAATAGTAGTGCCATTTGGACTTGCATACTTTCATTGGTCATTTTCTTTTTTGGGGTTCATTTTTTCATCTTTTTTTGACCTTTTTAATCTTCTTGTCCCTTGATTTTTCTTTTGGGACATACCCTCTTTACATTTATTAATTTTCTTTTTTATTTTTTGTATATGGAAAACATTTGCAGAAAGCAAAGGTATGTACATATTACAATTTTAACCTCATCCGTTCAAAAACTATGACACCTATTGGTATAGGAACATAACAAAAACCATATATATAAAGAATATATTCTATTAAACAACACATGTGAACAAAAAAAATAATGTTACGAGTCCCCCTATATGGGATGGGTTCTTGGCTATCCTCAATGTCTTCAGCTTTTGTAGAGTTTCTCTCCCCTATAATGTGTAAAACCTAGCAAACAAAAATGTTTGAACTCAATGAGAACTCAAATGGAAAACAAAATGGTGTGAGACAATGATAATAATCAAAGTTACAATAGTGAGTGCAATAATGAAAATGATCAAAATTGAAGAATGGAGGTAAAACCCTTCAATTTATAGCAAAATATTAGGTTATCCTCGAATAATGAGTAATAATAACATATTATTAACCCCATTCTAGAGTTAACCAGTTGGAATACTTTATTATATTTGGTTTGGAGGGAAAAAGTATTTAAACTCTTATTTAGAAATAATAAATAAATAAATAATTTATTTATCATCTCAAGAAATATTGTTAAGGAATAATAAACAAATAATTATTTATTTAACTACTCCTAGGGGATTTAGTCAAACTTGACAAGGAATAATAACTAATCAGTGATTAATTAATTATTCCTAGAGAAAAATAAGATAATTAATTATTTATCTATTGATTTCTCATATCTGAGTCAAATGTGACAAGGAATATTAATTAAAAAATGGTTTAATGAATTATTCCTAGAAGATAATTAAATAAATAGTGATTTATTTAATTATTCTTCATGGATTTAATTATAAACGACTTAACAAATGTGGTTTATTAAGTAATTTCTTACAGTGAAAGCAATTTTACTATGGTAAAATTGGCCCTACATGATGTAGTTCGATCCATCTAGTAAATTATGGCTATATGATCAATTTTTTGGTGATAACAATTTATGAAAAATTTTATATTTCTAATTAAAAACACTAGTGGTACATCAAATAAGGTAGATGATGCATTAAACAAAAGTTATTTAATCCTACATGAATTTTAAGCTAATTTTTTGGGTTTTGATGAACTAAAAGAGTTATACAAAGGTGATCTCTCAATGATCGAGTTATATAATTCAAGAAGGTTTATTGTTCAAGGATAAAAAACTTTGTATACCAAAATGTTCAATGAGAGACAATTTGATAAATGAAAAGCATAGTGGGTGAATATCAAGACATCTTGCATAGGATGAAACATTTTCTTTGTTGAATGCTTTTTTATTTTTGCCATTTATGTAAGTTGATGTGAAGAAATTTGTTGAAAGGTGTAGAGTGTGTCAGCATGCTAAAGGAAGGAGTCATAATGTAGTTTATATCATCCATTATTTATTCGAAGCAAACCATGGGACTCTATAAGTATGGATTTTTTTTTGTTTTCCTTGAACTCAAAAAGGGAATGATGCCCTTTATGTTGTTATGGACACATTTTCAAAGACAACACATTTCATAGCTTGTACAAAAACTAGTGATGTAACCAATGTTTCTAATTTATTTTTTAGAGATATTGTACGGTTGCATGGCTTACCTAGAAGTTGTAGAGAGAGATACAAGATTTGTAGGTAGTTTTTGGAGAATATTGTGGAAGAGACTATGCAGTTACTTAAAATTCATTTTAACATATTGTTAGGATCCCATAATCTAGGAATCAAAGTGTGTTTTCCTCTTACTATTCATCTAGGATGTCTACGGGCATTGTAAAAACTATTTCAAGAGTTCTACACCATCACACATACCTTTCAAGCCTACCCATTTGATCCACTTTGCCAAAGGAGGTGCATAAACATATAGAGCATGGAGGACTACTTGGACTTGCTACACATTTGCTGCGAAATTGGCTATTTTATCATCATTTTAAAAAGAGTTTTCTGACCAATTGGAAATGAATTTCAAAAAATTTAAAGAGGTGTTTTCCAAGCACGGGCCAAAGAAAAAAAATTCCTTCAATTTCGGCATAGGCGTCATATATTGGAAGAGTCAAATGCATCTTTACAGTCTATTTTTTAGGTTTTGGCATTTCCTATTTTAGATATGATGTTTGGGTGCAGATTCTGAGAAGTTGGAGAGGATTTTTTGGAAACTGATAGAGGTTTTTCTCAAGGACACTATCATCTACAAAATATCTCTTAGTTTGTAATAGCTATCAGGATTCATCATATATGAGTTCATCTTTGAACCCTATTTTTCCATAAATTCGTTGCCCTCTATTTTTTTCCCCTAGGAAAAAATCGTAATTTTATTCATGTTGATAAAATTACATTTTGTAGATGCTATATAGCATATGCAAATGGCTGATCCTGTAATATCAAGCAACAGACAGAAATAAGAGCACAAAATGGCAAAAAAACAGTTCCTGAGATGTCAGGAAGACAAACAGATATAATAGTAACTGATTAGCAGGCCTATGTTCTCCTGCCTTTTTTCTTTTCTACTTTACACCAGACACCAGTGCTGATAGTAGGATTAATTACAGCCAGTTGTTTTTCCCCTGTGTATGCTGGTTTTTCTTTATCTGAGTCCGATCTTTCTGGGCTATGTGCTCTTTTGACTCCGCTTAATTCCAATTGTAAATCTTGCTGCAGTACCAAGCTATGTGTCTCCAAGTTGGACTTCTTAGTGCCTTCATTAGTCTCTTCCCCCTGTCTCATTTGTACATCTGTGGGTTCTGTGTTCAGTGCCTCCTCCTCCAGTGGTTCTGTATTCTGCCAACCTTTTGGTTTTTTCTGTTGTTTCTTGTTCCCTTTTGGCTCCCTACTAGTCAATGGACATGCATTTTGCAGGTGCCCTGTCTGCATGCATCTACGACATCTGAAAGCTGTGTTCTCGTAGTCAAGATTTTGCGTCCACAGTGAATTATTAAAATTCAATGTGATGTGATCTGGAAGTCCTTGACTTAGATCCACCTCTACACATATTTTGGCATATGTGAATAGTCCGCACATAGCTCTGTCTTCATCTGTTTTAAGATGTTGTCCTAAAGAGTTCCCAATGGCTGTTAAAGCTTTTCGGTGCCAAAAATGCAGTGGGAGGTTGTGCAACCTTACCCAAACATGTATTTTCGAAACAACCATGGTGTTGGCATCAAACTCCGGGAACCAGGGGGTGACAAAGAGGCCACCATTGCCCCAAAACCAAGGCCCCTGATTTATGATGCTGTTTCGTTCCAGTTCTGTGTTAAATATGACTATGAAGAAACCCTTAGGGCATAGGTATATTTCACATTTGGTTGACCATGATGTGAATACCCATTGATGCAATACATCCGCTTTGGGCCAATAACCATTAAATCTGCATATAACTGCGTTATGTAATAAATCTGAGTATAGATTTGTTACCTCCGGCATTGTTACAGTAAGTAAAGGTGATTCTTGCTTCTGTTCCACTATGTATGGGCCTGGAAGCTCAGATGCGGGTGCTGATCCGTGATTCAGTGGTTCCTTTCCTTTAACTGCATCACAGAAGGATCCTGTGGTTTTTTAGCTAGTTCCCTTACAGCCGCCTCGTAGTCTCAGATTGAGTATAATGGTTGAGTCATTTGCTACTCCATAGTGCTGGAGTGTGTGGTGATCCTGCATACATAGTCCGGAAAATAAGAGGTTTTGGTATTTTTCCGAAGTTCCCAATATGTTCTGGATTACCTTTTTTAACCCTAAGACATCCATCCCTTCCCTAATCTTTACACAGTGGTGTCTACCTTCAACAGATCTGACAAATATTTGATTCAGATTTGACGAACCGACCTTGTATGGACCCCGATCTATATGATTGTTCTTCAGATCTGGCAGATCCGTGGTGATTCTAGTGTTAGGGGGCTTGATACCTCCTATCTGCAAAGATCTAGCTATCTCTGCCTCAGCGTATCCACATCCTCCGTCACCATCCATCGAAGATTTATGACCATGGAAACCCTGGTACCTATCTAGAAAAACCTTCATCATGATGCTTACCTTGCAGATCGTGATGCGCTTGATAGGATTGTTGAAATCGGGGTGAATGGAGGCATATACCCAGTTCTCAGCATCGCTGGTCCATACGCAGGTCTCGCCTCTGCTTAGCATGCTGAGATTAAGACTGTGCCGCGGCGCCTTATCTCTCCCATCGATCTGCAACCGCCCCTTCAGATCTATTGTTTGCTTCATGTAATCTTTGATCGACCATGTGTAATCGGGCATCAGGCTTCCATCCATTTGTGTGGCGGCTCGGAGCAGGCCATTCTTGCCCAGGAAGCGGAAGCCGAAGGCGTCCATTCAAAAACCCTTCGTTGCCCTCTGTTGCACAAACATATCAGTCAATTTTATTTTGAAAAATTCAAATTTTGAGACCTTCTAGAAGTGATTTTCTTGGTTGTATAAGTGTCGATAAGTTAGTTTAGTTTTAGTTCCAAACATGATGTTTCTAAAATTGTTTCAAGTTTTAAATCATGATGTTTCTAAGTTGTGATAGTTTCAATATTTTAGTTCCTATTTCTCTGCAGATGCATTGTATCTAGCCTATTAGACTTTAATGAAGTGAATTTTACCACGTAGAGTGGTAATTCGAATTCTTGATTGCATATAATGATATAAATACATGGAAAATTGTGGTTGGTTGGTCAGATTGGAGAGGAAAGGACACTCTACATGTTGTAATTTTTCTGAGTTTTAATGAAATTGGTGGATTAGAAGTACCTGGTTAAATCTCTTCAGAGATTCATGTGATTAATCTCTCTTATGTGAGTGTTTCCTCTTTTGTGTGTGTTATAGTTCTTCCTATGATGTTCAAATGAAAAGCTTGTTTCAGAATTCATCTATTTAATGGTGCTCTATTGCAGTCACTTAGATATTCCATATGTTTTTTTCTACCATAATCATTTTAAGATTCATCCATTATTTGATGCCTTGAGATGGTTATCTACTTTCTTTATTATTCTCACATATGAAGCTATTAGTTGGCATAAGGATTGTTTTTTTATTTGGCCTCTGAACAACTTTTCCCAATTCATTGAGCACCCACTAGGTCATTGATCTCAATTTTTACTAATTCCATGCCCAATGGGTTTTTCTCTACCCTGCTACCACACCTATAAACTCTTCTATTTTCCAAAGATATAGTGATTGTTCTTCATTGAAGCCAGTCTTTAGTGACTGAGTTAAAATAGAGATCCCTCTCTGGGGTTGGAAGGGCTAGTTTCCAATTCTGCAAGTGGTTTGTGGTTACCTCTAGGTTTCCTTCCTATAGCCAAAGGAAATTACAGAGTGCTAACAAATACCACTCATAAATTGATGGGAAAGTAGATATGGTAAAAATGAGCTTAGGAAATATCTTGAGAATTTTGGTAGGTGAACATCTAAAATAGTGGGATCAAGTACTTTCTCAAGCTAACTTTGCATATAATGATTCATTGAATAGAAGCATAGGGATGAGTCCATTGTAGATAGTGTATGGAATTCATTTGAAATAAATTTATGAGTTAAACAATTTGGGAAATAAAGAGTTAAGGAGTGTTAATGGTGAATACTTTGCAACAAGCATGCATGAATTATAGGAAAGGGACAAGAATCACTTACAAGAGAAAAATGTCAAGTATAAATAAAATAATATATGAAAAGAAGACAGTTATACTTTGAAGTTGGTGACTTAACGATAGAATATCTCGAGAAGGAAATGTTTCCTATAGGGGCGTATAATAAATTAAAACTTAATAAAATTAGTACATGTAAAATTTTAGGAAAAAATTCATCTAATTATTATGACTTAGAAATCCCAAGCGATATTTGAATTTCTCCATTTTTCAATGTTGCATATTTGTATCCCTTTAAGGAGACAAAAGGTATTACAAAAAATGAACGTGTAACTGATGAAGATGAGACTAGTGGATAGAAAAAATAACTACCAAAAACAGTTCAGAAAGAGATTGAAGTAGTGTTAAACCAAAGGGTAGCTAAGTTAACTAAAGAAAGGTATATTTCCAGTATTTCATCAAATCAAAGAATTGGCTAGCCGAAGATGCTATATGGATGAAAACAAGAGAAATATCCAAGAATGGCATGAATGTTGAAGATCTCATGACTAACTCTTTTCTTCCTAGGGAGTCTCATGCAAGACCATCTACTTGTCAAAATCATTTTTGACCTTCTTAGGTCAAAACTCATTTACCAATGGAGATTGGTTTACTTAAATTTTATTTCTAAATTATAATCTAAAAGGTGTCTATGTTATTAGTAAGTTAAGGTGAGTGCCATTTCATTGCTTTGAAAAGGGATAAACTTATCCAAACAAGGAATTTATTAGATAAATAACAAAATAGATTGAATTTGTTGAGTTTGGTTATAAGATCTTTGTGTAATAGACTTTTTTAGTGTAATTGAAAGATTAGTGAAGAGTAGTGTGTGAGTGAGAAATCAGAGTGAAGAGGTATGATAAGAACAAGAGGATATATATGCATCCAATGTTGTAATTTTTATAATCATGCCTCATTTAATTAATATACTAGTTTGAATATTCGTTGTGTAATTGTGTGAATTCATATTGTATTTAGCGTGATCGAGATTGGATTTCTTTACTTTGTTGAAGGAAGAGTCGATGATTGTAGGTGACCAGTTCACAAATTCAATATCAAGGCTCACAACTTCGAATCTAGGTCACAATGAAATTCAATGTCTTCAAGCTAGATTAGACCCAAATTTGTACAAGGCCAAACTTTACAAAATTCTAATTTGTTTTTCAATGTTCATCAATTGGCATAAATTTGAAAGTGTTTGTCATGGATTTTTGTTAATAGAAACTAAAATATGTATCTAGTTGTCATAATAAGTTCAAAAAGTGAGTCATCAAATAGATTCTAGATCATAGTTGATAATATAGACTACAAATTATTTGAGTTAAACCTATTTAAATGTTATAACATAGCCAAATATCATATACCAAATAACATCAGATAATCCATGTTGGAAGATATATCTATACAGAAGAGGTATCTATATTAAAGGACACATTTGGGTCGAAAGATATATGGATTGGATAGTACATCTGGATCATCTCGATATATAGATATTTGAATTGTGAGAAACAATAAATATATCAAGATCTATAGATTTCATATTTCCCAAGGAATTGGTATTTCCACCTTCAAGTGAATTTTGGGGTTGAGATTGAACAGAGAAAAAATAGAGCTAAAATTTGAACCTGATCACTATCATTTCCATGTAGAATTCCAAATACAGTGTAAGAGATTCAAAATTCCTAGGAGGATTTTGAGGAGCATTGATCCACAATTAAGGGGGGAATAAGTTAAAGGAGACCAAAGGGAATCATTAACACCATCATCCAACCTTATCACTATGGAATAATGGTCTAAACACATATTTCTACCTACCTAATTTTAAAACTACCTAACCTATCTAGATAATTTTGAGTGCCACATTAACTGATTTAACCTCTTTGATATAACCACCACTATAGCTCTATTATTTACCTAAGTGTGCTTAATTTCCATTAGAACCAATTCGATAATACTTTCCTTATCTAAAGAGGATGTTAAAAAAATGAATTAGAGGATAAAAATGGATTGAGTAACCCCAAATATTATCTCCATGAAACTTAAAGTTTAGATCCCTATCTAAAATTGAATTAGGAACCATCAAAAGAAAAGAATGAAAACCTTCTCTGAAAATGAAACCTTACCATCATATGGCCCATTTATATTGAAGGTCAAGGGAATGGAAAAAGACTTAATTATCCTAATAATATCCTTCCAACTAGAGAAAAGACCTATTGAAAAAAAAATGACAGCATCAACTTCTAGAATATTCCACTTATTCAATAAAAATTCCATGGAAACACATACAATATCTCCTATGTCCATCATCTCTTTCATTGAAACAATGTTTGGATCATAATGCCTTAATTAATGTTTAAATCCATTATCTTGCCCTCACTTCTCAAACCATGGACATTCAGATATTATATTTTCATTTAAGGATAGAATGAAGGGCTTGAGCTACTCTAAGAGCTCTAGTAATGAGGGATTGACACCCTTGTTTAGCTTCTTGAATTTCTCTTTCTTGAGTATTTTTTATCTTGAATTTTCTCCTAACCAAAGGAGAAGCTAGACCCATGCTTGTATATTCATCCAACTCCTAGATGTAATCACCTCACAAACAAACTAATTTTTCCTTGGTGTTGCCTCCCCCTCTGATAACTTAATTCAAAGGCAAGGATTCCCCCTTACTAAGGGAATTTGAAACCCCTTTAAAAGGATGTAAATCATCATCCATGAAGTTAACCATCATACACCCAGGTACACATAGCTGCAAAGTTGTTGAAAGGTTTGGAGACTTCCTATAGGGGAAAATAATATAAGCCTAACCCAAGAAATTACAAAGAAATAATTCCCCTAGGACGAAGATGATCACCTTCAATAACTTTGGAATCATCATGAGAAAAAACCAAGAAAGTAGAAAGATGCTTTCCAAAAAAAAACAAATACTTCTTTTGGACATCAATAGGGTTAATTATAATCTAAAAAACACCTAAGGAAACCTCTAGCCTATTAACAAAGGAATAAATTTTAGTGTGCAAGGTGGACCCCTTCAATAATAAGATAAATCAAAGGATCTTCACAAACAAAAATCTCACATGGAGAGAAAAAAAAAATGCCACATTCATGACCAGAGGCATCAAAGTTTATAGTTTTCTCCAAGAATTTCACCCTCCAATTTTTGCTCGATGTCATCAACAATAGCTTTTTTCACCTTCATAATCCACAATATTTTTTTATAGAAGGTGCCTCAAATTTGATAAAACACGTGTCGCCTTATGGCATTAGAAAAATTTAAAAGGAACATTGACATAATCGAGATTATGAGTATATAAGTGTCTACTAGAAATTAACTTAATATACTCAAATAAACCTTGCACACAATGATTTCAACCAAATCCCTAGTAATAGATACTTGCAAGTGAGATAAAAAACTATCATTCAAAGCTAGGGTGATGACTTATCCCATGTACAATCACCTTTATCATAAGGACCATCCATCACTCAAGTGGAAGTCCCAATTTTTATCTAGATCATCGAGCTTTATAGAATAACTTCCTTCTGGTCAAAAAGAGGAAACCAAGACTTAATAAAAAGGAAAATAAAATCCCAAAATTAGAGAACTTTTATAATCCTCTTAACATCCTTCCTCTCCTCAAATATAAACCTAGACATCCATAGAAACCAAGACTATAAGTACAGATTAGAACCTAGTTATTTTGAATCCCTTCTCCTAAGGTTTATAAAGAAATTCGACCACCCATAAAATTTGCTACCAATGAGCGACCATAAGCACTATGATATGCTCTAGTCCAATGTTTTTCCCCACAACCAAAGAGGCACCCCCTCCCTTATTTCATAAGGTTTTCTCCCTCTTTCTGGCTAAGATGGATGCCTTCTCACCACATCCACCTTGTAGAAGCAGTAGATCTAAATCCCACCAACTAATGCATAATGATCACCTGCAAGACTAAAAAATGGGCGAGTAGAACCAAAACCAAGTATATCATTGTTAGGACTATTGGGGTGGTGCCAAAAATTTGAATAGGATTGGAAGTGTTAATTAAAGTATCACGTGATGAAGAATCTCCACCCTTCACTATACACTAGATCACTTTCACATGAGTCCAAATTCTCAATGGACTTAAAATCTAGATTTGAAATGCCACCTGCCATCTGAAGCTTTTCATACAACAAATATTTTCTAAAGGTATCATTCATGGAAAGAAGAGTGTATTTGGATGACCTCTTAGTACAAGCCTAATAATTCAGAAGCCTATTAACAACAAAATGTAGTCATCCCACCAAGTCACCAATTGAAGGGTGAAGATATTGTACAAATATTTAGCTTTCAATTAGCATGTTTTTTGAATAATATATGAGTGAAGTAAGCACAATTTTGTCATCTTCACGCAAAACATCATTTCATATATATATAAAGAAGTAACCGCCAATTTCACCATCTTGACAAACATATAAATATAATCTATATTTTTTTTATCATATAGAAATATTATTAAGGAATTTAGACTTCTGTGATCCATAACAATGTTTAAAAAATCTTCGGCGAAATCACATCCATAATCATTTGTCGACGCGTTTCGAACCAACCAGTGTGGTTCATCGTCAGGACAAGTTGAAGAGCTGATCCAGTTTAGCTAGTTAAATAGTTTAGGCAGAGACTCCAACGGTTAGATTTAAAATGGCTAATTTTGACCTTATGACCTTATTCAAATAATTAATAATCTTGCTCAATTTATAATTATTATTATTCCTAAAGAATAGTTAAAATAGGTAAAATTATATCCGTAAAGAACTCATACTGGATATTAAATTATTAATTTAATTGATTATTTAACTAAATCTAATTGTTTATTAATAAATCGTTCTAATCAGAATAAATTGAGATTACTAGTTCATAATTTATTAATAATATTATTATCCCCA